>JWZT01000527.1:0-11833 GCA_000827895.1 Thelohanellus kitauei
ATTTTAATATAAATTAAGAAAATCACTCAAAAACAATCTCGATCAGGATTAGAGGTTAGTTTTGTTGTAAAAAATCGATTTATCTCATATGGTGTGTTGTTGACTGCGCACGATCTTCTTATAGAAAAAAAATCTCGATTAGTCTTTATTTTTTGTTCATTTTCGATAAATTTAACCCTAAATTTTAGCCATGAAAAATTCAATCTAAAACAAAAGTTATAAGGAAAACTCGTGTATTAGATTTCTCCTTTCGTTTCTTATATTTCGTTTTGAAAATCGCGCGTGATCAAATGAAGGCCCATCTTCATTAAATCGATTGTTATAACAAAACTCACTTCTCGTAGTGATTGAGGTTGTTTTAGTGATTTTCTTAGATTTCGTTTAATAGAAAATTGTCGATCGTTATTGTGTCAATCCATCGAAAATAATTGTTAAAAATTAAATTACGATAAAGAAGTATCAAAAAACCAAATTAAATAGAAAAAATAAGAACTTGATGGGAAAAGACTGTAAGTGCATATTTCTAAAAAAATAATAAAGTACAGGTATTTTCATCGTAAATTGCATAGGTTGAATTTGCTACTCGAACATCTCATCCTAAATCGCGCACAAAATAAAACTATGCTTTATACATGGATTAGAAAACTATATTTTGTTAAAAAAGTTATATCTTGGCTCGTTTCCCGTAGAAACAGGGCATTTTTGATCTTTTGTAGAAAAATGGGATTAGAGCGATAATAAATGATATTTGGGCGATTTATCACTAAAGCCGGTATTCAAAAGTGATTAAATTCAACTGTGACATGCGTAAAACAATCATGGTGTGTCCTAGTGTAGTGAAGGTGTTAGTGTTCGTGTTACACTTTTACTTGTCCCACGCCAACAAGCCACCCCCTTTTTCGCATCAAAAATCGTTGACCTACGAAAGATTTACTAAAGATAGATTTGATAATTATGACTCCCCAATATCTTCCAAAGGCGGCATCTCGGATGTAAGAGCGAGATCATTATTCGGTTACACGATTCTTCCAAGTTTTGATAAGAAAGCGTAATTTTTTTATTTACTCAGAGTTATTGTTTCGGCTCCTGCCCGTAGTTATTCTACATTTTATGGCGGAGATATATTCAAATGTCAAGTTGATGATTTCGAGAATACCTGCAAATACGTGACCGATCCAACTACTCTAGGTATGTAAAATGGTAAATCATTTAAACCTAAGATAATTTGCTGAAAGCTATCGTTTTTTTTAAATTTCCAAGTTTGTTTTTTTAGCAAATATTTTTAAATAAATCTTTATTCATACACAACTTTTTTTCAGCGACCTACTCCCTCCATTTTATCTCGATATAATGTTTACCTGTCACAAGTCATTTTTTTTAATGTCTTGATTTTTTTACGGATTCAAAACATCTTAACTGTTAAATATTTTCATGATATCGAATTTTAAATTTTTGACTCAACGTTCTACTTTTTATCAGGTTTTGACTTTCTTTAATAATCAATGAACCATCTTTGTTCATTTGGCCTCTAAATAACTAATAATGATATAATGTGGGTTAACGTTCGACTTTAAGTGCAAAAAACATGGTTAAATATGTTTTTGCCAATCATGGGTTTTTCGTATCTTTCCTATAATCTACCCTTAATGTGTTTCACATCGTTCAGACCTATTAGCGGCCTGTAACATGGGTTCGTCCGAATTTCATTGCTTCGCCTTTTTTGTACATTAAAACAACCTTGGCGTACACCCCTTTATTACACACATCTTTATCTGCTCGAATATGATCCGTTTGTTTTATTTGAAATTTACCTTCCTGATGGATCATGTATAAGGTTTGGCGGTTTTTATTTTAAAACTGACCTTATAAATATCGATAATGCCACACCTCCACTAAGTCGCCTTTTATTACCGGTTTTTACATCAAAAACTCGGACATCTAGAATTTCTAGCGAATAAGTTGATATTCAAGATATGGCATCCGCGGCGACTGCGCCAGAACAATAGCCGATTTTGCATAATTATCATAAGTTTCCGCTGTAATTATACCAATATTTAGAAAGTCGTAAAACATTTGCTCATATGATTTTCACGTGGCTTTTATCTGTTGGTCCACGACTTTGAAGGTATCTGTAATATAAATGGACGACCGACTATCTACGATTATCAGCGATGTTTATGTTACAGTAGCAGTCAATTACATTGATGAAAATTATGTTAGCATTGATGAAAAATTGTTCAAAATAGGTCATTTTACTCGCTCTGTATAGGCGTATGTCATATTTTAAATGACCGAGTTTCGAGTTAAAAACAAGAAACTCTCAAACCTTGAGATTCTTTGTAATTGCTGTTTAGAGAATTTCACGTATACGTTGTCCGTAAAACATGTCTGTAAACCGTCTAGCGTGTTTCTCTCAGGTAAACGAGGAATCATCTTGGCTAGTGTATGCTTTTTTGCGGCTGAGTGACATTAATATTTGTGTGCAATATACTTATCAAGCCTTGTTTTGTTCACCGAAGTTTTCGAGGCCAAGTAACATTTCCTATTATATCCTTATTGTTTGTTCGACCAGACCATTAGCAAGACCATGGTAAGTTATTGATACCAAGTTTATAATTGTACATTTTCTTCTGTATCTCTAGACCCTGCTGAAATGAATTTAATATAGTTGTCAGATATCATGTTTGGTTGTCCTAATCCACAGAATGTAGAGATAAGGCCATTTATAGCGGTTTTTTGTAGACGAAATTCTTTAGTGGAATATCTCAGCTCACTTATCTTTTTTCAGCAAACCATCGCCTCATGCATACCTAGATGGTAAGTGTAGAGCGCCGTTACAATGCTTTACACGTGATCAATATATAAATCGTTGAAACTGGATTCGCAAGAACGGCCACTTTTAATTTTATAAATAAATTATTTCAAAAGAAATTTTTTCGGATATGTCCGTAAGAATTTTCACACGTATCTTTGTGGTATCGCCACTGGCATGTGAATTCCGCATTTTGAGAATTCTGAGATAATCTTCTGATGTAGTTGAGTCACTTCATTCAGGTAAAGCCAAGTTACCTGTATGTTCTGAGTGTTAACATTAAGATTTCTGGACGAAACAAACCTATTTCTATGGTTCCCTCCAATGAATGTTACACAGTTGTTGTAACTCAATATATCCACTCCAAACTTCGGTTATTATTGCAGTTCTCGGCTCCACGCACGAGCTGATGACACCATGAACAGGTAGTATATTCTATTCTGAACTGAAAACGAGAACATTTTATCGTGACAGTCTCTTTCGATTCCACCTGCGAGCGATCCATATAAACAAACTATTCAACTCTCATAATTATTTTTCATTTAAAAACGTGTGGTTAGGTCTACTTCTACTATTCTTCCAATACTTCCAATCTTTCCTGGTAGTAATATGAGTCGCCATACACATGTTTCCCAGAATAATTGCAAAAACTATACCTTATAAAGTACATATAGTCTATGACCGTCATTTTACTCATTCTTGTTTGTTTCATAGTAAATTGCATATCGCATTTTTCACTCCAAACGTATATGAGCATTAAATGCGTTTTAATTCATCTTTTTTTTATCGATTTAAGTGCCAATAGTGGTAGATTCGCTTGTCTTACACCTCTTTGAAAGATAAACAAACCCTGAAATAGGAACAATTTAACAGATAAGTAGCATATTCAAAAGGAATTAACATTCTTTCCCAGTAGGAAATTCCAATATAAACAATAATATTACTTAGGATTGAAACTTAGGTGTGATTATTTAACTTATAAATAAACCAAATTTACTTTTTACATGGAGAATTTCGGTTTTCGGTTTGAATGGCATCGCAATCACGACAAGCGTCGCACTGCAGAAAACGAATTTAAAATAAGAATTAAAGGCATATTTCTTGTGTCTTGAAGAGCCGAGAAATAGCTTTAAGTAATTTTGATCTTTTATACAGTCAACTCCCTTTAAGTGCCCACCGGTTAACTGCACAAAAGGTTTATTACCCTACCCACGAAGCTGTGTATTTACTTCAGATATCTGCATGCTCGGGTATACTGTATGCTTTTTTCCGGCCCTGAGGTTGTGCACTTAACCAGAGTTAACTGCATTTGCCATTAATTTAACTAAGGTTGCCGAAATTACCCGTGTAGCTACGTTTTACCTTTACCATTCTTTTTTGTTTCAATATGACCTGCTATTTGAATGTTTTGGCCCATGCCCTGAATAAGGAATTGTGGACACGTTCGCGATTATGTTAATAAAAACTATCATTTTTACAGTAAATTTAGCTGAATAAATATATTTTTAAATATATTGCCATAAATACCATATATATTTACACATTAATCATAAGGTTTTTCTTCCTTAGTACTAAAGGGGGGCTCTAGAACGGTTCTACTACTTCATTAGCAGTATTTCGTGAACCGTGTCATTTAAAGGGATATTTTTCAAATATTCCTTAATTTCATCAATAATTGTATTAACGAAATTTCCTGTTCAGCATTCATGTTTTGAACCTAATTTTCCACTAAAAGTTATTAAACCAAATTTATATCCAAGAATCGCTGCGCACGCGGTTCTCGTTCCTCATTCAGGACGTGAGCCGAAAATTTTCATCCTTAATGTCAACGGTAGATAACTCGTTCCCCTGAGATTTTTTCATGAACTCTTCAAATAGTAGTAATGGATAATGATTAAGCATATTTACGAATTCAAATAACGTATTCTTACTCCTGAATCCTCTTGAGTCCCTTATAAGATTGATGTATCCTAACAAAATTCTTTTAAATTCCTCAGTATTTTCACGACTTTTCCTTTGTGTAACATGCTTTAATAGAGTTTTTGGCTTTTCAATTTGTTGAGAAGATATCGGGTTTTACATTAATAAATAGATATCCGAACGTACATATTGCGCACATCAAATATAATGGTTATTCCGCAGGGTTTTTTGTTACATTTAGACTATATTTGTCATTTTTTTGAATAATATGATTTCGGCTTAGTTGTCAACTAATGACGTAGGTGTGAGCAGAAAATATCATTTAGAAGTTCCATAATATGGAATTGAATAACTAGGAATATTTGAGCTGCGCAATATATACGTTAGGATATCTATTTATTAATGCAAACCCTGGTAACTTATCTTGAAATATTTATTACAGCATTAGCGTCGCCCAAAAGCTCCGTGTGAAACGGCATGTTTTCCCTGCTATTCATTAAGCAATTGTGTAAAATTACCAAGTATCTCATTTTATACAGGATTCTGACAAATATGTATTTCATTCCTCGACCGGTTTCAAATAAACAAATTTTAAGCAGACTCAGATTGCGCCACTGTTCACGTAGGACTATGCTCCTCGTGGTGTTACGCCGAGTAGGCCCCTCTCCTCAAGTAGTCAACGAGAGAAATGTTTGACTGGGATTTTCTAAACATAATGAGCGCAAAATCTTCTGTCCTCTTGGGCTGCACCAACAAAGTTATATTCGATCTCTGGGACTGAATAAATTTAAAATCAAAGTATTAAAAATGATTTTCCATATTCAGGGTGTCGCATGACGAATTCGCCATCATGAAATCTAGCCTAACCTCTTCAGCTTATTGTAAATATTAAGTTTTTTCTTGAAATGTTAATCCAGGATCCGCTTCTGATCTGGCTTACATTAAGTCGGTGGGTGTGTTTGTATCTTGAAATTAAAAATAGAGCATATTTACGCATAGTATTGAGTTATCGCCTTAGCACCTCAATGAATTTCCTAAACTCATGCTATATTCCTCGTAATCTATAATACTGTATTTGATTATTGCCAATTCCAGATTGACACGGGTTGTTTCCATCCTCATTCATGGCCGCATGTTATATTAGCCATCATCATCTATCAGATATAGATCCGTTAAAATTCTTACACTTTCAACAGGCCGACTATTATCACCTGTTGTACGATAATCAGGTGATGTAATTTTTTTTCTTTTATTTAAGTCACTTTCTGTAATAAATTTTTGGTGGGAAATTGAAAGTTCTCAGAACATGCAGGGATACTATGTGTGCGTTAAGGGTACTGACTTCAATATATGTTGAATATATCGGAGTCAAACGATAAATCATGATTTTAATTTTGTCTTTGCATATATTTTTATAAGACAATCACAGCTGCTCCTGACAAAATTTGTGAATGCAAACATCCAATTTTTTGTAGGATTGCCTTCTCAAGTTCAAAATCATTGAGCCGAATGAAATATAGAAGCGTTTATAATTTTTTATTCTTTAAATTTGTTACAACTTGCTAACTTTTTGTCTGAAAAAACTTCAGATTATATTAAATGACGTATTTTTGAAATTGAAGATTACATACGTATTTCATGTTTTATATGAACAATTCAGTGAGATCGGTGAGTCATTTTTCATTTTCCCACCGATTATAGATTCTAAATATTCTATCAATCGAGAGCATGCTCAAAACGGTTACTACACATCAAAACGAACAGCATGTTTTAAGCTGCATACCACTCTCGTCTGATAAGGAAATAATTAAGAAGTTATGGTAAAAAATCCTTTTGAAGTATTTGTTGAAAGAAGGTTAAACATTTAAGCACCGGGCTCGTTTTAAGGTATGCTTAAATATAATACGTTCTCATCCATCGATTGATTTCTGATTAAATCTGTGTTAACAATGTATTTTTTAGCCGAATATTCTTTTGTGTTAAGAAGTAATATTTCGTAAATCACAGAAGTTATTAAGTGAAATTCAACACATTTTTTATTATTACTCGATATTCAATAAATTGTCTTTAGGTAAAATTGGAAGTCCGTCTCAATATGTTCCGCTGTTGTTTGGAGCAAATATGCTACGCATGGATAATGATTACGTTCTGGTAAGATTTTCTCACATTTTTTATACTTTTCAAATGAAATAGATAAATTTGTAAACCAGTCCAATTATTAATTCCTGAATTTTTCCATTCAATGCCCGTATAAAAATATGTATTAAACATTTATATAGGGCAAACCTTTCAATTTTTAACACTTAACGTTTAATACGCCAAAACGTGTTCATTTTAAAGAGTTTTATCCTTCATATTTCAAATCAAATTTCGATGACCAATTTTGCACAAATTTTGAAGCTTGGATACATGTGTATAATATCCCAAAATTCGCGATCATCTTTCCTCAATTTTGTCTCGTTAGTAAAAATTTTGCGGCATTACAATATGATTCACCTTTTTCATCATAAACTTTTAAAGTAATTCAGTGAGAATCCTGAATATCCATTTTAACCGAGTCCCCCAACGTAAATCTATTTGAAATGTGTGGTGAAGTAATGATTCAATATCAGATTAGTATTTTGAATCGATGAATCTTCAAATCTTACCACCTAAAATCGAAGAGGTCATTGGTAAGATGATTGAATTGATGTAAAATATGATTATGAATCTCCATGAATGTCTTTACTTCTGAATTAAGGTCAATTTCAAAATAAATCAGTGCAACAATATTTGAGTTGAGAGAATTTGAGCTCACAACTGAAATTAAATTATTTACAATAACATAATTTTAAAAAAATCTGCAATTTTGAACTGTTTTGCGTTTGCGGAAAAGGTCCGTCAGGGAAAGCCAACCCTTACTGTATCGTTTTGATATTGTTTACCAAGGCCGTTTTAATGGTTAGATAAATTCGATTCAAAAATACATTTCTGAATCACTATAAATTTTTTACAAGAGAATATAAATCGCCCAACATTTTTAATATTTTAGTCAATCAATCCATAAAAAAATTTTGACATTTTTAAGATCTTATCTACTTTAGNATTTCGAGGAAATTCTCATGAATTCATTTGTTAGATATTTCATTAACGGGAGCTCCACACAATTAATTTTCGGCAAATATCAGTAAAAGCTACATACTTTGACAACTAATATTATACTCTGAATATCTGGTTACTAATCAAGTTCGTTTGTTCTGTTTTAAACATTCAAGAATAGATAAATATGATCCAAATTAAACATATTGCTTGAGATTTTGATAGATCTACCGGATTGATCTGGCGACAACTAAATAATTCTTCAAACCCAACTACAACGATTTATAATGCCTTTGAAAAACATCGCATAAATATTGAGGAATTTCAAATGATATACTGACATGGATATAATTTTTCCGCTTATGCGTATGACTGATCATATTTTATTGTGAAGGAGGCCACTATAACATGTACAATGATATCTTCCTTTAATTATTTGTACCATAGGTATAAAAATCCTTATATATTTTATACATATAACTCCCCGTTTTTATTGGATAATCGTTCAAATTTTATATCGTATTTCCAAAATAATCTTATGTTTCCAATCTGTCTTAAATATCCACACTGGACAAACTACATCAGAAAACAATATTAATTATATTATATACTGTAAGCATTAGTTTACAAAACTTACAATTTCAAATCCGAGGTGAACGGCTAACAGTAATACTAATGAGGATGATCTTGTGTACCTCTACTATATGTAATGATAAATATAGCTCTTGTATGTCTATTTGTCTTTATTAAGGATCATACATTTTATTAATTTATCAGGTTTGGGTAATTTCTATTAAACTTAATGTATTATAATGTCACAACTAATGATAGATTGGATTCCCACTGTTGGGTTCGACATTGGACCTTTATTTACTACACAGTCGACTGATACAAGTACAGAAGGTACATTGTGTTAATTATCAGCCCTGGTTGTGGCCACTAATGATGATGATCACCAGAGAGGAAAAGTATCGTTTTTATTGACTAGCTCTTTATTTACAAGTTTCCACTGGAAGATGAACAAGCGGCTCCACATCTTACCATCGAGGATTCCAAATGGCAAGTAAGTAAAAATTTCATAACTATTTATTTTACGTTTTAATATTGTAGCCTTTTACGAATTTTGGAAACAAAATCATCATCATGGACATCAATAAAGATGAGTTTATTTTTAATAATCTAGAAAAAATGACTTGCTCGTTACAGCGCCAACCTCAAAATGGAACGACCTTCCTGAAGTCGGACACGTGCATATTTTCATAAACACTGGATCGGACCCATTCTCTACTTCTAAATCATTCATTATTCGTGGAGAACCAATCGCGCACTCATTTTTTGGATGGAATGCTGAGTCAGCAGGTGATCTAGATGGGGATGGCGTGAACGGTGAGAATTTTTATTTAAAATTTATTTCGGTTCAAACTAAATAATAAATTAAACGTTGATCAATGAATTCGAATTTTATTATATATGAATTCTGGTGGAAATGAAATATCAAGAACTAAAAATTAGAATTTATGAAAATTAAATTCCGTATGAATAACGTCGAATCGATCGGTTATTCTTAAATTAATAACCAGTTTCCAACGCCACTTATATCTGATTAAAATAAGCCCCTACGTCAAAAATACTTTTGCAAATTGGTAATTTGATGAATAATTAGATAACTTTAAAATATATCGTAAATAATGATCAAATATTGTAGTGTTAGCAGTCTACGCATCTTCAAAAATCATTATATCTAAATTCCATAAGTTGTTACTTATGTCATACGTCTTGTTTTTTGAAAAATTGACAGTATTTCTTAGATTTGCGAAATACTAAAGTTTTCCCTCGCTTAAATATCAGTTACATTTGTCTCAGCTATCAAATTAAATCCGGAATTCTTATCTGAGAATACAGATAATTCATATACGAACGATGATTTCGGCTGATAAAATTGTTATCATGCATATTTTGTTGAAAAACGCTCTTTCGATTAAAATAAGTTATGAAGATAACATTTACTATTTTCGTGGGGTGTTAAAAATACAATTTTAATATATCCTCAAATTACCTCCTATAATTTATTGTTTTAAATCGAATGGTTGTCACAGAAATCAAAAGTGATACTTGCAATTTTTGAAACTTTAAAATATAGATTCGTGGAATATTTGAATGCCATGATTTACAGACCATTATCTTACCCTAAAAACTGCAAAAAGTAACTTGAGAATCAGCAGAATATATCACATTTTATTTTCGTGTGGCTACAAAACGGACCGTGTGAGATAGATTACAATTGTCTCTTTACAGTTATGATAAATTTAATTTCTAAAATCTTTCTCGTTAAAAATCGCTCAGAACTTTCGTCATTTTATCACACTGAAAAATGCATCAATGTATAAGAAAAGATTTTACTAATTATGTGTTCTGTACTCACTATTGGGTGAGATTTTTAAGATCAACCACAAATTCCAATGAATGAAATTACGCATAAATTCTCGATTTTGTGTTAATTGTTAATGGATGAAATATGTTGACACAAATATTTGATTTCAAATTAACATACTATTTACCTGTTTTGTGAACTGTCATGCGTGATTGATACATCCATGTATTTGTATATTAGTGATATTTAGCCCATTATTTATTAAATAACAATATATTGACACAATAACATGATTAACTGTCGAAATATAGACTAATCATGGGCTGTGAAATTTCATATTGATCCAGTTGACTTTTCTTGAGATAATCACACAATTCAAACATGTTGCAGATTCGAGCTGTTTGAAAACGTTAATATCAAAATGTGATCGTTTATTGGGAAATGCGTCATGAAACTATTCTCGAATGAAAATAAAAAATAAACATTATTTCATAAATAATTAGAAACCTCTTCTAAAATAATAATTTTAAATCACAGAAAACATGCTTATGTTCACAATTTCGAATTTTTGTGTCATCCTTTAAAAAAAAATATTAAGCCAGTATGATTGATCAAATAATGACATAATATTCGTGTTATGTAATTATGACTCATGGGATGCTGGGCAGGGTCAAAATTAACGATTTTACAAGCATCAAATACCACATTTTGAAAGATTATACATTTCATATAGTGCGTAATCGTTAAAATATGATGAATTGTTAATCAATTTTGTTCATTTTTTATTGTTAAATACAGCGAATTTTTACCTACCATGATTTTTTCACATTATGAATCGAAAAATTAATGAGAAACAGAAAGGTTTTGTATGTCGTTATGACATATTTTGCGAATATATGACGAGATTCGTGGTTTAGTTTACATTTTAATTAAATTATGTCACGTTATTAAAACTTTTGTTTAGGCCCATAATATCCATCTGTACAAATTATTTTTCAGTTTTTAAATAACTTTGTAATTCATAAAACATTAAAAACATCGATTTATTTTAAAAAAGTCGAATTTGATTATCATTTTTGATAGATTACGGTTATTTTACAAAAAAAATATTTTTTATAGATTTCCTCGTTGCTGCACTCAAAGTCATTCAAGGAGACAGATACGGGGGTGTTTATGTCTATTTGGGAAAAGGTGATGATGTTATTCATGAAATAACATATTATCAAGTATAGTCATTCATTAAATTACGATTATATATCATGATACCAATCAAAAAAATAACATTCCTCCAGGATTCGGGTTTTTTCTCAGTTCACAATTGGATTTTGATGAGATAATAAAAATGGTACTTCTTATTAAAAATAGATCTTTCGATTTCACGCATTTACGATGGGGAAATTGATGTTTACAAGTACTTTGGTGATCAACTAGAATAACGGCAGATCCGGACATGATTAAGGTCACCGTTTTCATCGAACCCAACCATTTTATGATCGATGAAAGTTAGTTTTTTTCTTACTTATGGTTTTATATCATCGTTATTTGAACAGAACCTCTCAAACCCAGAGATTACCATCAGATTCAAAAATATTAAAAAGACACTGTGTATGATTATTTTTTGATGAGCCGCCGATATCAAATTGTCTTTCATA
>JWZT01000537.1:0-34481 GCA_000827895.1 Thelohanellus kitauei
AAGACGTTTCTTCCAACATTTTAGAAAGTCAACTTTTACCAATTTGATTTGAACTGTATCGATTTTACGCTGAAGACATTCTCTAAATTTCATTTGATAGCTATGCACTTTATCAATTTCTAGAATGCCCCTTTACATTTTCTGAGATATAAATTTTGTTAATTGTTTGTGAAGAATGATAATAAATATTATCTTGGTAGACAAACGCAATATCACATACAATCATATATAGTGATAAATAAAAAAACCTAACGACGATAGACAGAATTAATAAGCTGAAAATTTATTTCATTCAGATTGGTACTGTAAAAAAATATCAGTGTATTTACATTCTCATAAGGTTATTAATTTTTTTCGTTTGTTTTTAATATTTCTTACAATTTTACAAAGTTTAAATCTGAATAAATAATAAAATACAAAGACTAATAATATAAAATAAATTACATTTTTCAAAGAAATGGATTTTTCATAGATATCCGGATATTCCAATGATTCTATACACGTTAATTATATGAGTCAGATATTGATTATGATCTTTATATCTTTGGCTGGTGATTATAATAACATTCGACTAAGTCATTTGAACATTCAAACATCGTAGAAGTTGTTTCTAAATATTAAACATTCTGTTAATTTCAAATATCTGATTTTTGCTAATCGATCAATCTTACGACTCCATTTGGCAAAGTTAACAGCGAATTGATATTTCTTTTTTTTATGATGTTAGCATCGTCAAAGTTCTAAAAATAGTATAAAAATAAACAATATCGTCAATTTTTCAATCCTCCAATTTTGAAATTATATTAATAGTAAAAATAAATCGAACCAAAATAAATATAAATCACAATCAGTATTAAAGAAATGAATACAGTGTAAGTTAATAAAAGACAAATACGCATTTATGATTGATAATAAAATTATCTCTAGGATCAATTAAACTTCATCTTAATTAAAAATATCTTTATATCTCCGACATGCATGTAGATTTTGCTCAATTATATTTTGGAAACATTAGAAAAGATGATATAAGCGTATTTAAAAAAGATAAAAGAGAATACGCGTTTGAGGGCATTTTGTGAACTTATTGATAACTTTTTCGAAATAGTAGCTGAGTAAACGTCAGTCCGAAGGATGATAATACATATGTAAAACGAGGTGAAAAAATCAATCAGATTCTTAAGTTATAATGTATAAATTGTCAAAATGATGGATTACTATTATACATGCACCGTTTATAGTCAAAATTGTAAAATACGATGTCAATTTTTAAAAATCCACAATATTACTATCCTTTTAATTTAACTAAGAATACCAAGTGTATGTTCATTTTAGATATTAGTGTTTTTTTGCTTATACGATCACTTTCAATATGGGTAAATTATTCATCCTTGGGTACACATATATTAATATAAGAAAACAATCAAATAAATGGAACGATAGCAATCAAAACGATGTTTCGTGTCCTGTCTCTACTTCGGAAACGACCATTAATTGATCTAAAACCTAAAATTTACAAAATGAATAAGTTGACACCAATTGATAATAGATACAAGCATCCATCAAGTAAATAATTGGAAAGATCTAGTTTTTTTTATCGGGTGATTACTAAATGAGCATCAGCTTATTTAGGATATGTTGCATTGTTATATTTTATAGTTTGCGAAATGATTTCTTTAGGTTTTAAGTGTTGCTATAAATAGAATTAGAGTATTGATTTGAACAAAACTCCAATAAGTAAACTCTAACAGCATATTTTCATTTTTGAATAAATATCTATTGCATCTTAAAAGTTAGTTTTACTTAGATCTATTGATTAATGATACCTGTAGAATACTCATGTTTATAACAAACTAAATATACTTATATATATGAAAAAAATTTTGTCATGACATATTTAAAAAATGATCAAATACATTGTAGACATGATTTGATACTATCAAAAATTAAATATTGGTTTCATAAATAAGACAGATTGAATAATTTTACAGATAAATTATTTTAATCACCAAATTATATCCTATATGTTATATGCATTTCATTTTTGGAAATGTTATGGACTTTTGGACAAAAAATAGTATCCTAATTCAAAGAAATAAAAAGAAGTTTTTTATTGATTCGTCTAACCAACAGGGTGAACAAAAAATCAATTTTTAAACATCGCGGCATCATATCATATGTTCGCGAAAACTGAAGAATTACAAAGGATAAAATATAGAATAGTACTGTTTTACACAGTGTATATTCATTAACTTATGAAATCAATAATACCTATAGCTTACATGTTGATGATTAAATAAAATACACGAATGAACAAATGGTTTTTCGTGGATGTCCAAGTGTATGCCATTCGGATCTAAATCTAACTTGAAACGGATGCATAAGTTTTTTTGCTTCTGAAAATATCGTTTAATAAGGTAAGGATGGCATTGAATCCAAAGCATTAATACCTGAAAGTATATAGGAGAATTTATATTGCGATCTTGAGAATTACTGAGGCGTTATCAAGATTTCAGTTATATGTCATCAAATATCACATACGGTTAAAATATAGAGATCTATTTTATCAGTTTTTTTATGATTCGCGCTTCTAGTTTTTACTTTCTAAGGTCTATTATTTTAGGAGAAAGACCCGTACTATGTCTTGATAATATCATAGAGATCATTCAACAAAGAGGTATAGATAGAAGACCTTGTCGTAAACCTCATTTCGAAAACAGTCTACTAAAATAAGAATTAGCCAACACATCTAATCATCAATTTTTTTACGGCTACATTATTAATGAAAATGGATGATCAGAGGAAATCTTCAATTTTACTAAACAACTGATCTCATGTTTTTTTTAGTTGGTTAATGGCAAAATTCTGTAATTGTGAGTTCAGTTTGTCCAATGTGAACCTTTTGATTTAAAAAGGTTTTATATATTTTTGATGTTTCACTTTTACAATTTTTACTTTAATATAATTATATCATGACAATATTTTGACATCATGACAACTTTCTGTAGAATAGTCTCCTTTGAACGTTCAAATAAAAGACAAGGTGATCATAAATCGATGATGATAACGTATGGTTCGACTAAATCTTTACTTCCCTCTAATAAGCGATATTTTCGTTGCTTGATTCTAATAAATACTGATGACGTACATTAACCAACAATTTTTTAAAATCTGAAATGGATGTAAGAATATGTAATGATCATTATAGACGTTGCCGGTTAAAATATTTTCTTAAACTAGATTTTGACATTTTTTAGTAAAATATACATATCAATATTAGACATATGATAGGTGCTTGAAAAAATATATTCAAAGAAAGACATTTGATAATAAAATATATTTTTATGAATAGCTATACTTTGACTATTCTATCCATTGAGACTAAGTTTGATAAATCTGATCATAGATATATGAAATTATTTAAAGTTTGAAATGATATAAGGACAACGTTGATAAAGTGTCAAGAAAGAGCTTGAATTTCTGTTATATAAATTATAATTTTTAATGAAACCAATTACTGTTGAGCTGGGCCTTGACAAATTATAAAAAAAAATTAGTTCCATTTACTAAATTGCATTCTTGATAATAACTAGAATATTTTGTTTTCATAAAATCCGACTCCAAGCAGGTTTATAGAATACGCTGACATTATTATTTCAAATCATATAAAATTTCAATGTATCTTTACGACAAATATAGAGCTTGCTGTTAGTAGATTTATTGCCTAATATTTAAAATTAAAAATAAGTTTTAATATTAGAATGCTATCTCATTGTCACTCATTTTCATATATCTATAAAAAAAAGTCGAAAGATAACTCGCGCCATTCGAATAATTTAACGATTCATCTAATACATTTGTAAAATGTAAAAAAATATTTATGTTTGAACTGTTCACGTATGTAAGGGATATAATTATATATTTTAATTTATATCAGAATTGAATATTTCAATTAAAATATAGCAGAATATTTAGACATCACTCAATAAAATTTGTTAAATTTACTGATTAAATTAATAAAAAAAAGTGTTATACACAAAATAATATCTTAATATGATCGATTTTGATATCCATTTATATGTAACTAACTGTTTTCTAAAAAGTCCCAGCATGGGTAGGTGTGGATAACATTCATGTTTTGGCATGTAAATTCAGATATATATGTAGACATTTTGTTTATACAGATTTGATTGTAGGATTTGTGGCTAATATCGACATGCAAAAATTTCAGAGATAAATAATGTGTTTTTAATATTTCGTCGAAGTCAATAATAAATGTAAGAGTGGTATACAAATTTTATAATTAAGCATGTTGGCAAACCTTTTCCTTTTCAAATTAAAAAAATATGCATGAAAACATTTGTAATTGAATTTATGTGTGATCAATCGATCTCATACCGTTCAAATTAGAGATAAAATTATATGTAAACATAAGAGTGACACACACTCAAGAATATTTTAAGATCGATAATGTTTTTGTCAATTTTTATGTTTGCAACTGCCTTTGCAAGCAATCTCTCGAAGTCCTGTTTTACATCTTAATACTGTACCGCGCAAAAATCTAGGTAATTAAATTTATTGTTGTGTTTGCGCAATCTCAGTTGTGTTGTCAGTGGTGGGGATCCGAGTAGGCAGATTTTGTATCAAAAAATAATACAGTTGATTTTTGGTTGATGTAAATAGTAATTTCACCAATATTTGTGATAGGCTAAAATTTCGCGCAATAAAAATGGATACCCGCGGTAATCTTATTTTGGCCCACATTTTTGGGAAATACCTATGGTTGACGGAAGTATTATGAATCGACCTTTAATGATTAAATATAGTAATAATAGTCCTAATATGAATGGTCCGGATACCCTATCACCAAGATGGATGACGGACTACTGACTTTGTTAAATTATATCCCTTTAGAGAAAGCATCAACCAAAACAAACGTGTCTGATCCATGATAAAGCATCTCAAGATCCATTTTCAATTTTCACCATCAACCTTCTTGAATATCCCAAGAATATAATGGTGTCGCTGGGTCCGGTGTGTGCCTTTTTGGCGCATAGAGTTATAGAGACCCTGCCTTCCATCTTTAAGGTTTGGCGCAAAACGCCTATGTAGATTTATATTGGCGACAACTTTAATGGTGGTATTTTTGGGGGGAGCACTTAGATTATCATTATATATATGATTAAATTTTTAATGTGAAATTTAAGCCAATAATTAGGTGAGACGATATTACGCAGAGCGTTCTAGTATATCCGTTTGTCATTAGAGAGACTGGTCGGAAATATTATATGTGTTTTTTTTATTGGCGCCACAGAGATAAGAGATGTTGAATGGCTGATGCATGTAAATGTCAAACAAACGCAAAATATTTTCCAAATGTTATTAAAGTAAAATTGCATCATATTCATTAAAATTGTTTTATCCTTGCCATTCTAATAGAGATATATTGATGGTGAGAAAGTAATATGTATTATTTTTTCATGTCTTTCGTTTATCTCTCTATACATAGGTTCTAATCGTTGAATCTACTAAAAAAACTACTTTAAAATAAGCCAAATATCTGAAATGTTTATTATGTAAAAACAAATGTAAAAACAACAAAGCATTTTTTCAAAATAGTGTGGGAAATGTTTTGTTACATTAATTTATATGTTATAACAAGTTAAGTAATATGTGTTCATCAATTGATTCAAAAATGAAATATAATATAAAACGTAGCTAAAAGATAATTTAAAGTAAAAATATGATTATTCAATTAATTTTATAAATTATTGGATATTGATTATTTAATATTGTTTTTCACTTTCAAATGTTTCTGTGCAAATACTTTTTGATAGATTGTTAGCTTATAAGAAGACATCATTTGTTAATTAAATATAATTAGGGCAACCGCGATACGATCTACGGGTTCTAACTCTCACTAGTAAATGTATGATATGATGCGAAATCTGTGAGTTTGTTTGCATCTCACCTTTAAAATGATATAGATTACAAATTTAGCTTTATCATGTGTAAGTTTTTTAGTTCCAAAAAAACTATTTAATACATATTTAACCTTTTATATCACAACATATTTTTACGTTGACAACAACTTAAATATTATTTATAATATTAACAGAATACATTTTTTCAAATTGACGTATTACAAGTATTAACATACATAATTTAATATTTTCAAGGTTTTATAGATGAGATATACATAATAGTAATTCTACCACAGATTTGACAAATTCTGCCTTACCCGATCAAATATCAAAGGTTATTTTCGACTACAATTAATTGCCCTACTATTAATTTATTGTTTTGAAAACCATGTTGGCAACCTCGAAATGACTTAAAATTAATAAGGAATTTTTTCACTCTTTATCATCATTAACTGATGTTAACGTTAATGTTGATGATTTTTGAAAAGTTTTTGACGTTGAGCACACTTACACTATTTTAATTATAGCTTAAAAGTTAAAAACTCTTTTAAACAAATATAACGCATGTATTATTGTAAAAATATTAGCGATTATGGATCTATCAGAAACTATTTTTAAATTATTTACTCAAACCTTAATTGTCGAAAAAAATTAAACGTTTTTAAAAATATTTTGTTTCAGGCCAAAATTTATTTAGATAATGGTGTAGAAAATAAAATATAATATAAATCTCTTACGCTAAACCTCTTTGAGTTAATCGAAAACTTTTAAACGATCTGTACCAAAACCTCAAATATCGTTTGCGCTTAAATTAAACTACCAACCAATTTACATATTTTTAATGGGGATTAAATAGTTCATGTCCAAATAGTGGCAACATCAAAATGTGGCGTCAATGATTGTTCTGTTTTAATTTAGCTAGCCAACGTCTAGAGGGTTTATACAGTCTTGAAAGAACGTTCTACGCCAAAACTTGGTACATGCAATTGTGTTCGAATCCCAGTATGTCAATTGCAACATTATATCAACAAAAATGTAGGATTTCGCGACATATATAATCCCTTCAAACGATGGTGCCAACAATTATTCTACTACCCCCATGCCATCAAATCCTAATGACTAAAGGCGCGGTAGATAAAGCATAGTTGCGATGAACCTCTTTGCGCAAAAACGTCCTGCTTCGCTCTGGGTCCTGTGGTCGACTATGCCGGGATGGATCAATTGATCTGCAAAATATTTCAATGTATTGTAATAATTTTGGCCACCAAACGTAAGATATGACAGGAACCTTCTTCGAACACCAGTTCGATAGACAGTGTGACGTTTTGACAGAGCCCGTTATATTAAGATCTTAGCTATGATAATTCGAGATCAAAACATAATTATTTGTTCTTTTAGGTAAATATTTTCTGTATACGCATAATACGGTAAGAGGTTTCTCGGTACGCCTGATTTTTTTGGTCATCTCCTGTTTAGAACATTGACAACTTATATAATGTAGGAATCCAGCAATTTCTTTCTTCATAATTTTTTTTTAAATATATTTTAATCAATCCGCGTTGTTTTAATACACTCTTCAGTGCCTTGATCCCATTTTTATTCTTAAATTAGATTTGTCAAATGCTTCGACAATCTTGAAACAGAATCTAAGATTAAAATTCTACACCCAAGTTTATACTCAACATAAAATCATATGTTGATAGGGTTACAGCTCCTCTTTCAATAGCGAAATGGCTATAATATGCAATGCATGTTTATTTGACAAAATTATTTCGGGTGTTTTATGATCAGATATAAACACCAACTTCCTATCATACATAATTTTATTAAATTACTGGATAGCAAATATAATGCTTAGTGTCTTTTATTCAATTATAGTATATTCTGAGTCGCTTTAAAAGAACGTTCAGGGTGCAAAACCAATCGGCCTTAGAGCATTTTTTGATATTTGTGATAAAGTACAGATACCATTCCTTGGTTTTATGCATCGGTATCTAGTACAAGTGGAATGTTTTGGTCATAAATGGCTTCCATTTTGCAATTCAGAAGCCTTCTTTTGGCGTTATTTTATGCAAATACATCAAAATTTTCCCTATTACTGTTTGGTTCTTTTCCGTAATATGTTATAAATGGGAGTGGGTGAGGGTAGTGGGGGGGGGGGGGGGTCATTGTTTGAATTATTGGTAAAAAACGAATATAAAAATTCAACGCTCGCAACAACTTAAGAAATCCCATTATATTACTAGGAGTTTTCGAATAAAATAAAGATTGGATACTTAAGACCGATGCCATGAATTCTATCTTTGTCAAAATTATATACCAGATAACTTATATAACTCTTGGAAAATTTACATTTACTCGACTGAATAATTACGCTAGAGCGCCTGAGTCTCTAGATAAACCTGTTTTCCGTTATTTAGATGTTCCAAATCAGATAATCCAATGATAAATAAATCATTAACGTACACTGCAACATGTTAACATCAGATAGGATTAACTCTATATACCTTTGAAACCAAGATGATGCCACAGATATTCCAAAAGGCAATCGCTTGCATATTTTTCTATGCAAAATGCGTCACAAGAACTAAAATGTCCCTTGAGCACGCACTTATATCCTGCGCAAAATATGCGTCTTTTATGTCCGCAACTGAGATAGTAATCCATATTAACAGTTTTGCTTCTATGTCCTAACAATAAGGCAATCAGCGTTGATCACACATTAAATATGTCCTATTAATGACCTTAAAATGTCAACATATCCGTAATTTTCCGTTACCTTTCTTTACGAATACAATAGGTGATGAACAAGATATAGGGTTAAAGACGCAAAGTTAACCAGTTCAATAATATCTTGTCTGTATAGTGGATTAAAGTCATCTTCAAATTTCTCATTGAGAGTAAAAGGAACTTGTGTATGTCTAACACATTTTGGAATCGAGTAAGGTTTGAGGTTAAGTATAACCTGAATTCCATTGATTGTCCCAATTACGTTCGAGGGTAATTTAGGATAAGAACGAATTATATCACCGAAGTTGGTATTAAATGAAAATATTTGGTAATTACCAATGTCAGTATAGTATGATAGACTTAAATGGACTGCGAATGACCAAAACCAATTCATTCCATAAATCAGCGTATTGTTTAGTGACATCTCTCCTAATGATAAGTTTTGCCTCACATTAATCAAATGAACGATTACTTCACAAATTCCACTTATATAAAGAGGAGTGCCCATCATTAGACACTCATGGGAGCCGAACTCTTTCAAATGAATTTTCAGAAATTTTCATAATTATTCCAAATAGAGAATACTGTAGCCCCGATATCGAGTTACATTTGACTGGAATGATACTAATTCAGACATAAATCAAGACATTTTTTTAAAGATGGATATAGGATTAATAAAAGAATGTGAAAACCCACAACAGTTAATGTTTTACTTAATCAATTAATTTAGTTAAGTATCTCTTCTCGAAACCCAAAAAAGAAATGGCCGATTCGCCAACAGCTGATATATTTTGCTGTTTCGGCCAAACTAGACCTCTGAGTATGTTATTCCCTTTTACCGCATCCAAAGAATCCCTTTTTGTTTAAATTTCATAGATTTAGAAAACAGCTATACTCTTTGTATTGATTGAATCATGTTTTGAAAGCGATATCGTGCTTCATCGACTAAAGACGATGAAACACCCTTACTCGACCATCTGATTATATGCTGATGTCAAATCAAGGAAAGAAATAAAAATCTTTGCTTAGCGTCATTATCAATTAATGTTAAAAAAATTAAATGATGCCTGACTCCCAATTCTTTGCTTGATTCATTTAACCGTTGAATGCTTCTGTTTTAAATCGTTTAACATATGATTGTATGTCCTCCGTCTTTTTCCATGAAATAATTTCAAAACCTTCCATACTCAACGTATAGATTTCGTTTAACTCCGTATGTGGAATCGCAGATCGCCATTTTTTGGCTACAAGTTAGCATGTATATTTTCCCCTCTACTGAATGCTTAATTGATTTGAATGATACCGAAACCGTCGACACGAAAAGTAGTTTTCTTTAAGCTACATCTACTTTAGTCGAACATTCGTCAAATCCCTGATGTTTGACGATACTTTTGAATGTATCCAAATCGTCTACCCGATCGTCAGATCCTATCCTGACTTCAAACTTAAAGTCCTACAATGCGACAGCGCTTGTAATAAAGTAGGTTCAAAACTTTTAACAATATGTAAGTCTCTAAGTTTGCACAACGCGCCGCGACCACATAACAATTAATCTAATACTTAGTAAAATCATAAGAGGCATGTATCTATTTATGTACCGTTCATACTTGATTTTAATGATAGGCATTAAAAATATAACAGTTTATATGGTCATGTTAACAGTTTAGATAATAACACTTTGATTATTTTTAGGGTCGACGGTCACAAACATGTTCACAAAATCTCCAATCTACAGACTTGATAAGAAATCCTGTTTTAAAAAATTAAGTGGCTTGACATCTTTATGTCCTGATCAAGAATATCGTATTTTACTCAATATTTTCTTGATATCATCCTCTGTATTATGTCTGAAAATTTCGTAATCTGTTCTGAGAATACAATCTATGCTCAAGTATATAGAGCGTTTATGCATAATTTCAAAGCGTAATTCTTAGTTGTGCCCCACTAAGATTCGTTTTAAAAAAAGGTTACAGTTGATGGTTGTAGCTCGAATTAGTGACCATCATGGATTATTTTGTGAAGGAGCTGATGACAGTTAGATTTTAACGTTCGGTTAGTCTACATGATTGATTTTGTAAAAGAATGAATAGGTTTTGTGAATATAATCATCAGAAAACATTTTTTGAATAATCGTGACTTCTAATGTTGGTTCCTATGTCTCAGTATACCGATAATGAAATACTATAATTCATCATAAAATAACCCAAAACATTCCGATGAAGTAATACGCTCATATATTTTTGACCGATATAGTGAAAGATAGCTTCGAAAAACAGTCCTCAATCAGTAGGACTTATAGAGAGTCTGCTTGTGACATGCATAGTACCCGGAATGTGAACGCCTACTCATTCTTACTTAGGATAAGATAGGTATTTCACAATTTTTAACTTTGTGAATCGTCTTTGGGGTTGTTCATTTGACAACAGTCAACTCACGGATTACATAAATTCTTGAAAGGCTATACAGACACACTATAATACCTGTTTCAATTTTTGGTTTGTTTTTGTCTCCAGCAAAATGACCATCATCGATATGTAAGGTTTTTAATATTCGGCTAAGTTTACGTAATGGGATGATATTTTGCAATCTCATTTCATTTTCTTATCATATGTTCTACTCTATTTGTCATCAAAATTTTCGTCTGGGAACTTCAAAAGACACTCATTTTTTCGCCAATGTCACGTCTGTGGGGATCTTGATTATCGTCTCGGGACACCAAAGACTTCTCAATATAAATGATAATAACAAAAATACATTAAAAATATTCACAGAGCTTTGCTTCTTCTGTTAGAATGATACAATCTTGTGGATTTTAGATTCATTTCTAAACATTTTTTAAATGTTTTTTGATAGGGGGCTCTTTGGATACACTGAATGGGATCTCAATAGTTTAAATGTTCATATCGGCTTTAATGATGCACATCAATTTTGAAAAGAGAAGATCGATTATGTTAAGCTGTGAAAAATACGGTGATATGGAAACGATATAGTGACCCATACTTTCCAAGCCATTTTTCGACATATTCCATCTCATGGTATCTAATAATTCCATAACCAGGTGTTATTTCTTAGTACCGGTTCTTTCAAAAGTTGACTCTGAGATTGAATATACTCTTTGGAATTGTAAGTTATGACTTATGATCTTAAATAGAAGCATCCAGTTGATATACATTGCTGCATTTACATTTATATTATCGCCATTATAACTCGACATTGTCATTGAAAATTTTTTTCCTCTGGCTGACCTTGCGAATTAACGTCTGAGGTGTAAATTAAAGCAAGTCTCTTCCATTGAAATTAAAACCTTCTTACACCTGCAAAGGTCTAGTTAAATAAATATAAATACGCTTCTAAAAAGGAAATCTCATAATAATACCGTGTTTTAATTGTTAAATCCCTATTTCGATAAAATCGAACTTTTATTGTAAGTTTGTAGGATAACTCCTAGTTTTGAAATATCCGTCCATATTGATTAGTAGGTCAACGTCATATCGAATTCTTGAAGTAAGAGTGTTAAATTTACATGAAAAAAAATTGTTTAATCTGCCTAAATAACTTGATAAATTTATTAAAAAAAGAATTCCATTAAATTTTGTTCCCCTGGCTCCTCTTTTTTTTATTTTTCTATTTATAGCGGGGAAACATATTTTTCATGTTTTTTATCATGTTTATTTTTATGAATTGAGAAAATTTCGACAACTTTTATGAAACATTATCCTCGATATTATTGATATTATTAATCATTCTTTGCCTCAAGTTTTTCGAAGTTTGGTATTTTTCTTTTTTCTCGAAATGTGGGTTCATTACTAATAGTTTAACATTTGAAAATGTTGAGATGTTCTGATACGATAGTTGTGATGCCCTCGGCGGTGACATGTGTGAAAAATTAGAATATCTGCATGTATTGAGAAATTTTCGACGACATATGGTGTGTAAAGAATATCGTTCTGTAATCCGAGATCGACATATCTGGTGTATAATATCATAATTTTCGTTTCATGTTAAATGCGACAGAGAAAAGAGTTACGATAAATTTTAGTTATATAAACTTATAACTGGTTCATTTTACTGTTTACAAAAAAGTTCTTTCGCGACGAATGGAAAAGGATTTCGGTTTAACACGTTATTAAATATAGGGCTCATATGTTTCATAGAAAGAATATTATCAATGATGTAATTGTGTCCGTTCGTATGAACGATTTTGAAATTGCATTCACCAGACAAACCCATTCAGTAGCATATTTTACGAACAATATGTTTCTCGTTTTGAATTCACAGGGGATGTTGTTGATCAGTCCTTATTGTGAATTCAGTTCCAAATATGCACTGACGAAAATTTTAAAGAATCATATAATCGTGAAAAGTTATCATTAGTCACCGAATATCATACCTCTGATACATTAACAATACCTTATAACGTATTCGTTACCTCATCAATTCCTCGATTTGAGAAGGTCATCATCGAAAATAGACATTCGCATCTATAAGAAGGATAAAGGTTTTTCTAGTCAGGATATCTAACATTTGATTAGAAAACAAGGACGTCTTTTGTGTTTCGAAGCAGTTTTTGAGGCAGATATTCAAGTGAAAAAATGACTTTTCATGTCCATTTGTCTGTAAGGTTATTAAAAGTTTGCAACATTTCTTCAGAAAGAACAAAAAATTCAAACAGAAACAAATTAATCCGTTTAACATCATTTTTCAATTTGTCTTAGGGATAATTTTTATTGTCTAGTTATTCTATCGGTCGCTTTTTATACCATCCTAGTATATAACATATACAATGTAGTTTATTTCACTGAACAATTTTTCACGTTTTTTGCTTAACTTTAGGCCTGCGTTATTCAATGCATTACAATATTCTACCAAAGATGCCAAGTTACTGTAAATAATATCACTTAAATCCACAAGATTGTATTATTAACTGAGGATTACCATTCAGCTCAATATTTCAAAATATATAATCCACGAGTCGCATGAATCTATCAACAGAATTTAAGAATCCGAATGACATAGAATTGAACTGAATAAATTAAAACAGTCGCCAATTCTGATTTCTCTTTATTTGACTCCCTAAGTGGTATTTGCAAATAATCAGTTGCTAGGGTAAAATAAAGAAGCATCTCAATCAATTAAATATATCAAGCGGGTCATCGATCGTTGGGAAAGCATTGACTTTTCTGCAGTCAACGCAAAGTCGGGGCTTCAGGCCCTGCTTGTTTATCAGGAATATTTCGGATTCCTAAATAGATTGCGATTCCACAATGATAAAATACTTTTTCATATTTATGAGAATTTTTTTAAACTGTAAATGATAGAATAGAAATCGATGACTACGTGTTAATAAACTGAGATATCATCATCGATTTAGTGCTTCGTAGAATTCTTCAAACCAAAATCAAATTCATTCTTTAAAAAAATGGCACGAAACTTCTTTAGTCATAATATTTAGTTTTTTACACTATCCGGAATATGGCTAAATTCAATGCTATAATAGATGGTTGTTTGTGTATCATCTTTCCGATACTGTTGATGGCCGTGATTCTCGTGATTAAGAAAATATTCATTCATGAGTTTATCTCTGTATTCTCTAAGAATACACGAGAAAGTTTAATGTCTAAACTATAATAGTCAAGAAAATCGATAGCAATAATGCAGTCAAAGATATTTTCATTAAAGACTGTGATTCGAATTCACAGGCTCTGACAAAAAACGATCGGGACCATAACTTTTTTTTCCAAAGTAGTGTAGAATGCATTCACAAGAGAAATAATTTTGTATACAGATGTCATATAAATATTTTAAGGAGCGCCATAGCTCATCAGGAAGACACTCGTACCTATGTAAACTGACGGGTTTATGGTTTATCTTTCGGTTCTACCTCTTGCTTACAAGGACTTTGATGTATTTCTGTGTTGTTTCTGATCTGAAAGCATTCAAGACAGCCTCTTGCAAAACGTCTCCGTTATTTTATAATTTTAGAAAATATTTACAGTCTCAATCAGGTTGACATCACTAAAAACTATTAATGGAAGGTTTTTATCGGTTTCTCAATGAAACTAATGACACCACTTATAACTATTGGGTCTCACAAAGATACAAACATGTTTGATTTTTTTTTTGAACCACCTACGTTTAAACCGTTTTGTCTTAGGCCCTGTCGCAATCTGAAATACCCTATTAGCCGTCCTAAGATATCTCTCGTTAGATCGCAGAATCAAGAAGCTGGTTATCGAATTTGCCTCATAAAATTTGCTCTGATTTTCAGAATAACATGTGTATTAGAGTGTTTCGAACGATAGCATACATTGATTAATCCTTTCCTCAACCAACATCATACTATTTAAGCAATCGTGTTGGTATGGCTTGCCAATGATTATATCGTCGTATGTCTGAGAAACAAATACCAAAATTTCTTCACATCTAGCTTCACGCAGACAAGAATCTCATAAAAACTTATAGATGGATGTTTCAACACATACCAGGCAAGGAATATTCTATTCCTTTGCGTTTGTTAGATGCAGATAAATACAAAACAAATAACGTAAAACAGTTTAGTAAATTTATCTCAACCATTGAAAAGCTACACAGTTTGTTTTCTAACCACGCAATTTTAAGCTTAGATATAAATACTATGCAGGCGATACTGTCCTTGTCCATCTAATCCTCGTGAATATTCCGTTCCGTTAACATAGTCTAGAAATTTAAAATTTTAACAATAATGAAGGTATTAAATTTGCATTAATATCTAAAATATAAAGCCATATGTAAAATTAATCTTATATTTTTTTTTTATTTTTGAAGAAATCTATCTCCAAGCCATAGTACAATACTTAAATACTATTATTAATTCAAGATTCAAAAGGCATATATTAAGAATTGTGATATTCAAAAATACATGTTGAAAACAGCAACAATAAATATTTATAAAACATCACGATTCCATCAAATAGATCGAATTATTCAACATGGCCGCTCTGTATTGAAAATTGAGTGAAAAAATAGTAAATCGACTTCATTACTCAATGAAACGAAGAAATTGATTGTATGTGTATTTAAAGGTGATTGAGTATTGTTTATATTGCATTTTCTATGGAAATAATGGAAAAAAAAATACTATCTATTTCAAATATACTTGTATGTTAAGACATATTCATTATAAATATTAACACTATAAACGATAAAGATATATAAAAATGTATCTTTAGTTTTTTCAAATTCAATTGGGCCTACTGATGTCACAGAAAATACTAATTTATTAAGGTTCCTTACTGTAAACCTTTTAAGATAATTTATATTCGTTCGACTGATATGGCCAATTTATTTTGTCTTTAAATATTAAATGTAACATTTGGCCCTTAAGAATTTCGTCGAGTAACAGTGTAAATTTAGCTAACGTAAATAATGGTATGATTGTTGGATATCATAAGATCGTAGGCGTAATTTCTCATACTTTACATTTGCAAGAAAAATGAAAGCTTTTTTTTAGGCGTTTGTTTGATTTATGATAACTGCGATTGAACGAATCAAAAAAAAATATGGGTCAAAAGCAAATCGATTACACTGATGAGGTGCAGCACTCACACGTTAATCGATGGGATATCTAGATAATACTAACCGTTTTTATTAAATTGTATATCGGCAAGATATACATCTATGGGACAGAATAATACATCCTATTAACATCACTTTGATACAAAAAAGAAAAAAATAATGTATTTAATGACACGTTTTTCATCCATTAATTATGATCGTGAAAAAATATGGATGCCGTAATTCATTACCACAACATAAAGGATTCCTATTTAAACGGTAAGACAATTTTCAGAAATAAAAATATGTTATTATTGTTTCACATTTTTAACTTGAACTAAATGGAAAGTTAAAATAATTTTACACTTCATATTTATATTTTATGTATATATATCAAAAATCGAAAACTTAACATTAATGAATCCTTGAAAAATTGTTGATGTTATTAGCTATCGATTAGAATGTTGTTGGGTTTACGAAGAATAAATATATATTGAGGTATTATTAAAATACCCGATTACCACGTTATTCTTCAAATATTTGTTACATTTGATATCTTACAATCGTATAATTTATAACAAAACATGTCATGCCCTTGAGAGATATAATTAAGGAACTAAAGTTTTTTTTTACTGCTATCATTCAAAATTTATGTCTATTTTATAGAAATTTTTACAAGCTAAATCAAATATTAAGAATAAAAAATGTACTGAAATTAGTCAGAATTAAAGTTAAATCATCTTCAGAAAGTTTGTTTAAAAATTGAATTAGGTTATCAGTAAAAAAACTTGTGTTAAATAGGAAATTTCAATGTTATTAATCAAAATGAGTTTTTCTTACTCTTTTTGTGTTTATTTGACTTAAATTTAAGACAGTTATATACAAATATTTGTGAATCTGAGTGCTTAGCTTTTGAAGACAATTTAATAACAATGGAAAAGATATAGTCATCGGGCATGGCGTATGGTAGTTTGCAAGACTGATAGATATCATTAGGTCATTCAATCTACATCTCATGAGAAAATTAACTTTATTTTCGGAATGTAGAGTCGAGCGAGAAAGTCACCCTAGATATGTTTTTGAAATGTTTTTTTATCAAAAAAATTTATCAAATTATTACAATAATAAATTGTATATCAGTTTAATTCTTATACATGAAAAATCGAGGTACAAATACGAAATTTTCGGCTTTTTGACACTTTTAAATTGAAATTTAGTAGTTTACTGCAGTATATCTCGGATTTCTTTTCTCAACATTTGGTAAGCGCTTCGATGAATATATTACAATACATCATCAACCAAATGAACATTATATTGCATAATTCGGATAAGATTAAATGTTTTTTATACATTGTTCCGCCCATATCAAAACCGATTTTTATGTGAACATAGTAAAAATTCTATATAGTAATACGAAAATATAAACATTAAATATTTCAAATAATCTATAAACAAAATCTTTCCTTTGTTGTATTTTTATTGTTTAATCATATCCTCAGACTCACTAAATAGTTTAAAACACGTGATTAACTAATTCTAAATTTATTTCAATTATCTTTTGAATATGAGCGTATTTATATTCCTATGTGTTAGGTTTTTATAAGTAAATTCTATTTTTAAATTGTAAAACGTAGGCAAACAAATGGATTTAGATCTATCGAATTTAAGGTCTACCAATGCAGATTCATTTTTCCATTCTTTGTTACTCATGGATTTTATGCGAGGATACTTATCTATTAAATTGAAAATGCGATGTTTAGTGTGAGGACGAGTAAATCTTGTATTATTAGGCATTTCTTCTTTAAGTTTTTCACTTGATATCGTGATACGAAATCTACACGTAAGATTGAGATGCTGTTATTCCTCCATAAATGTTCTTTAAATAAAATTGGTTCTATTAAGTAGTCATTAGACACATCAGATAATATAGTTAATTATATTTTATGTAAACTACTTGTTGCGGCTAAATTGAGTGATGTACAGAGACATGTTCACAAACTCTGAATCTTGTGACATCCATCAATGTAAATTATTATTAGTCTGAAAGGTTTGTATATATCAGTATTTAGCGATTTATCAATCGTTCGCCTCTATCGATAGCAAATATTAAAGTTATTTGTTTTGATACATCTGTCAACGTTGTGGCATTTGAACTTTAAAGTGATAAATATTAAACTCGGCATTAAGTACAATCGAAAAGATTTATATATAATATCAACTAATGTGTTGGTTTTACTGTAGATTTATGTTATAGGTCTTTTGCAAAATTTTTTTTTGTTTAATATTTTTAAATAGTTATCAAGATCACCTACTTCGAGATTCTGTCAAGATTTTAATCTTTGATATAAACATATGATATCAATTTTTAAATATATATTTAAAATATTGTCTAAAAGTTCCCGTGTTGATTTTAAAATAATATTTAGATAGTTTTGTCACGATTTTTATAAAATTGCAATGTTCCAATATCATTTAACTATGAAGATTCTTTCACCTATTATCTGTTTCTAAAATATGTGAAAAATAACCAATAGTTCATAATTGTATCCAAAGTTTTCAAAATTTTCTTTTACTGCGCCAAAGCAACCGTGTTTATTCTTAAAAATATCCCGATGTTGTGTCCATATATTTTGAAATAATAATCTGATCCAATTTATTATTACAACATTATTTATATTAAAAATCAAAACGAATCAAATGAAGTACGTTTGAATTATAAATTTATTTTAGAAAAAATATCCCATTAATCTATTTTCGTCATCTATAATAAGCGTATTTTATGAAAAAAACAAAAATATTGATATAAATACAAAAGGTTGTATATTTTTATTGTCATTCTGTATCACTACCAATGTATACATAACATGTTTAAGCTGGTGTGTTTACGTTCTATGGCAAAAATTTTGCTGATTAAATATGTTTTACATTAAAAAAATACTAATTGATATTGATGGTTATTCTATCATTGTTTAAATGAATTCAACCTTTACTGCGAGAGTGTATGAGACAATAATAAATAGTTCAATTAAATTCTAGAAAAGTTTGTCATATAATATATTACAATCCATAAAATTTATATAGATATATGTATTCTAGTTTCAATATTTATCTTAGTTGAAGTCATGTCACATAAATTTTTTTATCTTAATGTAATATAACACTATAGAATTATGTAAATATTTTTTATAAGAGGTTTCTTGCCAGCATCTATATAAAATTTAAATGAATATATTGTATAAAAAAATTGACATACTCTATATAGGCTATATAAATTTTTAGAGAATTTTGAATAAAATGATTTCACAAATATCGCGGGATAGTTTATAGAAATATAGACAACAGTTTTTAAAAAGATATATATCCATAGTGCAAATTTCTTCTCATGTGCCTCTAAACTAGGTTTGTATTTCAAAACCACAACTTAATTGAATATGTATATATCATCTTAGAATTACGATATTTTTAGACATAGCCTGAGTAGCTGTACAGAAATTTGACCAGCATTATATAGAGCATGAACGTATAGGCTCTAAAAACTTACTTTGTTTTATCTGATTTTTTTAATGCTAAATTTGAATTTTAAACTTATGAATATTTAGATAGATTGACATCCGTCTTCTTTTAGATATTTGAGTCAAAGAAAACAATGTAAATGTAAAATTTATAGTTCTTTTTTTGTGTCGTTATATCCGTGCCGCCACAATTTAAATAAAAGGATTTTTAGATTTAATCCTAATATATCGCATGTTACGCATTTTATCTAAGATCAATTTTTTTTAATTTTTGCGCATGCGCAGAATTAAATACAATGGTTAGATAATATATATGTAGAGTTGTTTCAAAAAGTGTTTCTACAGCAGTATAAAAAAAACTTAGATGGTTTATATAAAAATTTTATATTTTTTATATTTTATTTGATAAAATAAGCATATAAATGACGACAATTTGAGAATTCTGCCTATATTTTGTCATAGGTCTCATTTCGTTATGACTGTATATGAAATTGAATAGTCTTCATTCTGTCTACAAAATATCATGAGTCATATATGTGATGAAAACTGATGATGTCGTAGCAGATACTGAATGAGGCATTAGATATCCATTGGTTTAATAATGATTAGATCATATATAAGGTAGCATAAAGGTTAATTAGATCTACAGTTCAACTATAAAAAAATATCTTAATCTTAGATATATGAATCATAATCGGGGATGACTTAAATATGTGCGTATCAACCGTACTATATTTTAGCATTAAAAATTATATTAAATGTAATTTGATATTTAATAATACACAACTATTATTAAGATGAGACTAAATTTTATTTAAATTCATACATCTAGACTCTATTGTTGCACTCGATACATTTACATGTTCGTCCACATTGTATTCCATTCTAAATTATTAAAATATAATACTTTTTTGCAGCTGCAATGGCTGCTTCTACATGCAATGACTTTGCATTATTACCCTGTTTTAAAATTAGTCAATACCTTTTGGATATCGCGCCCGTTGTCTTTTTTTGTATCTCAATATTTAACGGTTGAGTGTCTTGTTTATAAAAATATTCAATGGTCTGTATTTATTACAACCATTTATCTTTACAATTTTAATTGTACCTTTTGGAACAGCTACGTCCCAATCGGCATCTCTAACGGGTTCCCCATCCGATGGATCCTGCATTGCGTATGAAGGGGGTTGGCTCGGTGGAGGAATACGGGAGAGGGTGGATTAATGACGAAGGAGGCTGGACGGCAGGATGTTAGACGGACGGATAAACAGACGTACGACGGAAAAACGAAGAATTGGATGGATGGTTGGGAAGGATCATGGCCGTATGGCGATCGCTGTTTATTTTTTTGATATTTGGGTATGAAAGGACCCCCCGAGCCGAGTCATCATAGCCAACTTGACCTCTCCCCTGGATATTCCTCTCTTTGTTACTGCCATAATAGTCTTCTTTTTGCATAATTAGAAAACTAAAAAGATTTAAAAATGTAAGAAATCAATTATAATATTGTTAAAAAATACAACAATAACCTTAAAGGTCTCAGAGTTATAAGATATTTGATTAAATTCAACTTTTAAGGATTAAATAAAAAAATGTTAAGTAGTCTGAATGAACCAAATGGTTAGGTTAGGTGTATAAATGAATAAATTTACTTACTTCTATAATGTTTAACCACGGTGGCTTAGAAGTTGGTTCCTTCTTGATATGGTTTTCAAACGACACCTATAAAGGAATGTAAACCGTTGGCCACATCCTGACTTGAAACAATATAAATACTTATGTAAAACAATAAATCGATAAAGCTTTGTTACTTCGTCAATTGAATTATCATATTATGCTGTGTTTATAAATTTTGCATGAAATTCTTATCATGTATTAACCGTAAAGCATAGAAATAATATTTGGTTTCGAACTTTAAGATATTTTTGTTCAATTGAATAATACATTTTATAGACAATTATTGTTTAATTATATTTCCAAAATCTTTTGTTCATTCTTTTTATAAAAATACATTATGTGTTTATGTAATTTTATTAAATTTTTATGAATAGCATTGCAATTGTAAATCAACGATGTGTTTATATGTCAAATTATTGTTCATTAAGAGAATGGGCCTATGTAGTTTTTCATAAGGTCTATTCAATTAATTTTATAATATTCATAATATATGTTTGTTTTAACCAAATTTATTTTCTAGCATTGTTGTATTTTTAATAATAATAAATGGTTTGGATATAATAATGTTTCATTATAATTAAAACAAATTAATTTTACTTGTTTCCCAATAAAATTTTATTGATACCTGTATATTGTATTTAAGTATAATCTAAATCAGCTCAAGATGATTATTTATAATCATATTTCTAGCAATCTTACATTGAATCTATTATTAAGTTATTTTTATAACCATGGGTAAATTTAAAAACAAGTCTGACAATGTGTAAATAAATCAAAATAATATTTAAGTTATATGTTTTTTTGTAAATCAATTCATTATACAATAATTATAGTATTGTTCTATAAATTTTAATGGATACTACTCAATTTATACTCAGTACGCACGCGCCGCTTTTTATACTACAATTTACATCATGAGGCAGTATAGTTTATTTTCTATTATTCGTTTTGAAATATTTTACAGAGAGTTGGTTTTCTGGACCATGTCGAGTAAGATCGGCATGGCTATTTTCATGGCTAAGAGCCCTATTAACTCCTGCTTGTAAGTCTAGGAGGTACTGCCTATTCCCAAGTAAGTGGTGGGGTATAATTGAATCGTCATGAAGTAAAGGCTTGGTGCCATTTTTAGTATTTATGAATCTAGGCTGCTCATAGATATGTGTTGTATTGTATTGTGAGTGCCCGTTTTCACCCCGTCTTATCCAGACAAATTTAGGTCTCTGTGCTTGGTATTTACTGTCGGGGCAACGATCATATTCTCTATTGTAATTCTGGTATCTGCCGTTGTTATAGTGTCTCTCAGCTGTTAGAAACTCAAATTGATCTGAAAATTTTAACAATTTAATTTGATCTATCAATTGATGAGATGATTTTAATATATGAGACTGCTGAAAAATTAAAGGTGTCAAAATTGAGTCTATAAATTTACCTATATTATAAAAAATAGATCCACTTGAAGATATAATTGGTCTGCCTTTTGGTATTTTTGGCTGTAGCCACTCACTAGTGTCTTTATGAATTTTAGGTAATAGGTACATGTATCTTAATTTCCATTTATCGGGAATCTCTATTTTGTCCAATTTATTAGTAACTAAATGGTTCAACTCTACAGTGAAATATTTCATATTATTTAACATATCGTCTATTATGTTTGAAATTTTGTTAATATCTATTTTAGAAAATTTATATCGTTTAATAATATCCATTCCCATATAATAGTAAGATTCATTCGGAAAAAATACCACACATCCTCCTTTATCTGCATTAATAATTGAATGAGTAGAGCAATGAGTATTGTAGAATGTTAAAAAATCTTTCCACATATTGTCATTCGTATTTCTTATTTTAGGGTCTTTATTAAATGCAATTAGATGAGCAAGAGAATGTTTGGAGACATTAGGGTTAACATTTATAAGATCATGAACTGTTTTAACGTGACCATATTTACTGTCAGGGATAAACTTAAACCCTCTTGATAAGAATAGTTGAACGTTATTAGGAATTGATTCAGACGAAAGGTTCAAAACTTTGGGTAGATTAATGTTATTTAAAGTATCTATTGGTATTTTAATCATATTTGAGCTTTTGCTATCTTGAGTCTTTAAAAGTGATCTCCCCAGAGTATGCATTATGAGTTGAATAAGTTTTGATTTACCCTGGGGATTAAAACAAAATTTTGATGTTGTTCAAGAGAATGGGTTACACATTCTGCAGGGTCTCTGGAAAGTGTATAATTGCATAGTTTACATTTTAAAGGGTCGCCCGATAGATTAGATGCAAGGCAGTGCTTTACGTGGGCAGTCAATGCAGTTGACTTGATAAAGCCCGTCTTACAAAGACAACACGAAGCCACATAATCTACGGAGTCTTGTTTTTCAGTAACGGATGAGTTTTCAGTTAGAGATTTCTTTTTATTTTTTGATCCTAAAGGCCTGCCTCGCTGTTTCCGTTTCAATTCCAAGACCTCCATCATGTTGTCAATATCCGTTTGATTGGGTGTAGGTGCTCTTGGTAAATATAATGTATCGTTATTGGATTCATTGTTTCTATCTGTATCATCATAAAAAGTAGTAGGGGGTATAATTGGTTTTATGGATTCAACTTGTATAACTTCTTCTTTGTCTGTTTCATCGCTTGAAATGTTAACAAGTTGAGGACTCTGTTTTGAAGAGAATACATGATCGTTGTCGATTTCGACGTCTTCCTTTGAAACTAAATCTCTATTATTTTTTGTATATATAGAGACTATTACATCTTGAACCATGCCTTCAACATTCCAAATTCTAGTTTTGCTTCCTTTATTATTTTTAAGGTATCTAGTAGTAGCCATTTTTAGCGTTTGAAGTGCATATTTTGGTTTCGTTTGCATCAAGGTTTCAGATAATTTTATCATCTGTTGAGTCAAATCTGCAACTACTGCTTTATTACATGCAGTTTGGATAATTTCTTTCGTCTCTGGTTTAAATTTTTTAGCATCGACCCTCGACATATAAGTTACAATACTATTTGAATTTTTTAATTTTTCTAAATCACTCGCTAAAATGAAAAATTTAATCCAAGTATCGCGCAGAGGTAAGAGTTTTTCTGTAAACGCTTGATTGCTCACTGTTTTAGTTTCAATATCCCTAAATAATATAGGAAGGGGGTTAATTGGTGATTTTGAATGTTTTTTCATTGAATCTCCAGTAGTGAAGGCATAAAAACTTCCTTGTACTTTAGGAAGTTTTAAATATTTGTGCTTATTTCCATCCATTACAATATGTAGATTATCTTTATCGCTATTATTCTTGCCTCTAACTGGTAAACTTTCTTCGGAGCTAGTGTCTGAATCTATAATTGGTTCAAACTTTCTTTTTTTAGTAACTATTTTTTGATTCATAGGTGCTATTTGTGTATGATTTAGGGGTATGGGGACTTGTTGGACGTATTGTATCACTGGTTCATTATTTACAAATGGTTGCATATGAGTGTTGTAGTTTAAAGATGGAATCGAATTATATCTCTGCCTCGATCTATATCTTTGACCGAAATTAAATCTTCGAGGTTGATATCGATACTGTAGGGGTTGATTTTGTAGAACTTGGTAATTATCATGGTTATCATTAATAAAATGATTCTCGTAGTTTTGATATAAAGGTCTATATCCTTGGTTTGAATTTCGGGAGGTTTGGAAGTTAGCTGGACGACGACTATCGTGAGAACCTCGAATTTTTTTATATGTCTGAATTGGAAGAGGTTCCCGAGCCCAGTTATCGTAGCTAGCTTGACCTCTCCTCCTTTGATTCCCACCTCGTCTATAGCCTTGATATCCTTGGTTAGCACGGTTCTTATAATATTCCATACAAAATACTAAAAAATTAATAATAATTTTTATAAAAGTCCATTTAAAAAAAATAGTTAAAAAATGATTATTATAAATTTTATTGAAAAAAGTAACCACTTTGGTTATTAAGATTAAATAAGAGTAAAATTAAATAAAAATAAAATAATAAACTATATGAATGAACAAAAGACTGGGTGGTGTGTATATCAAGAGAAGATAACTCACGTACCTTTATTGTTTTAGCCACGCCGGCTTCGAAGTTAATTTCTTCTTGAAATGGCTTTCAACAACACCAACAAATGGAATGCTAGCCGTTGGCCGCTTCCAAACTGGATTCAATATAAATAGTTGTCTTGAACAATGAACTGATAATCTATTGAATGAGTATCTATTGAATTTTTGTCATACAATGCAATTTACATCTTTAATTTGTCTATGACTTTTAAGAGTGTTGCATGTTTGTATGATTTAATTCGAACATAATTTTATTTTATTCATTCAAATGATTTACAGATATTGTCTAGACACTAATTGTTCCAGTTTAATTCCCAGTTCTTTTGTTCATTCATTTATATTAAATAGAATATCGATTTTTAGAAAGGTTATTAATTAATAACAATTTGTTATCAATTTTTAAGAATTTTATTCATTTTATAACAATCTAACTGTGTTATTTCAGTTTTAATAATTGAATTTTCATTATAAATAATGATGGTTTACTTTAAATGTATACAATTTGTATTTTCTGAATTTCAGATAATTTATACACATATATATTTATTGGCATTAATTTATGCTGTAAACAATAAATAATTTTATATATATTTATCTTTTATATAAGTTTGCTTTTAATGGTTCTCAAAGCGTATAAACTTTTCAAATATATAAATAAATAATTTGTAAATTATATCGTAGAAATATTTCAATATAATTTAAGATTTTTATATGTAATTAAACTCGAATTTCGTTGTACGCATGCGCCAATAATATATATACAATAATTTAAGTTTTTGTAAAATCTTGAATTTCAAAGTTATTTGTATTTCGTCTTATCTTGGTATAATTGTTTTTATTTAGCATGATTTTAGACTTCTAAGGATAAAAATTGAATCATTAAATTTAAACATTGAATGGTAGTGATATGTTAAAACAAAATATTCCTATATTTATACTGTTTTAACTCAAATTTTGTATTCATATGTTGTTAATAAATTTTAGCAAGACTAGCATTTAATATTTTGTTTGGCATTATGTATGAATTATCTTACAAAACTAGATTGTTTTTAAGGGTCACACATTATAATAAGGTTTAGAAAAGCAAATTATTAAATTTTGGTTTTTATTATAGAATTTTAGGAGTTTAATATTTTATGATTTTCATAACCAAATGATCAAATTTATTTGCCAAAAGGTTAATAGACACTTGCTTATAATTAACATATCATTTTATATATAAATTTGCTTAGATAAACCTATTTTCTATATTATATATCATTTATTTTAGGTTATAAATAGTTAATAAGTGTCTTATAGATCTTTATAGATAATTTATATAATATTGTTTCTCAAAGTGTTAGTTTATTTATGTGTATGGTGATGATTAAAGTGATAATAATTATGGAAAATAAAGTTACGAATTTTTCAGTCATTTTCACAAAACCCAAGGAAATAAGAAATTTGTATATCAAAAATGGACTTTAAATAACATTAACTCAATTTTTGATATATTTTCAACTTTGCCACTGCGCGTGCGCGATGTTTTAACGAGCATTTAAAAATAATTCCCATCTTTAGATTTCATATTTATTAAATGAATATAATTAATATATGTGATTTAACATGTTACGCATAACATTCATTATTCATGATGGGCTAAATCTGCCAAAATATTCAATTGTTATGCATCTTTAAATATTGTAATTATAGTTCTTAAAGCCTTAATTTATTAATAATTGTCATTAAAATTAATAATTTTAGTCTTCACTAGATTAAATTTATAATACTAATTAATATAAATTATGTAAAAGCTTCGAAAGCTTTTTATACAAAGCTTATATTAAAACATCAATACGCATGCGCAACTTTATAGGTTAAATTTTCAGAAATTTTGCAATTTTAATGAATTTTATTAGATAATTTTCATAATCACTTTTTTAACATTTGTAACTACAATTATATGATTTTAATAAACAAGTTTATAGGCTAGATGTGGGAAAAATATTGCACATAGATGAAATAAAATAAGAAAAATTAAATTATTCAACCCCATACATCATTAAGGAATACATTTTAATTACCCTCTAACTAAATTTTAATATAACTAATATCAAATGCATTCAATCGTGATTTCATTATTCTGGTCTATAAGACCTTTAATGGTATTTCGACGTATTGCATTTCGATATAAACTAGTAAGTAGAATTCACATTGTCTTAATCGAATGTATCCATTCAACTAGTTGAAATTGAGTCAATACTGCAACATTTAATCGTCCACCCCATTCTAAGGCATATATATATTTGATTCAAACTCAAAAATGTAAATATATATACTAAGTAAGTTGTATAATTTTATTATTAGTATCTCCATCAAATAGCACCCCGCATAGTTTCTATCTGTTATAACTGTCCGAGTTATAATTATTTTCCGTTCTATATATTTTTATGTTTGTATATATTAAAATAGCACACCATTCGGTTTTTTGGTTTTTTTATTAATGTCCGAGTTATAATTATTTTCCGTTCTATATATTTTTATGTTTGTATATACGTTGTAACTTTTCTTGATTTAGTTATTTGGAATAATTTTGAAAAAATTGAATTCGCCACGTACTTTAAAAAGTTACATGCCTTTAATTATATTCATAGCGCTAGTTGGCACCCTAGGGGTCTTAAAAAGGGTATGATCCATTCTCAATTTCTGCGTATAATTAAAACTAATTCACATTTAGATACAAGGCAATTTTTTATAGAATTACTTTTTAGAAAATTTATTCTTTGTGGATATACATGCAAACTTTTAAAACGTATATTGAATAAAACATTAAGAAATTTAGAAAATCCTGATTTAAAAGATTTGGATAAAGCCAAAAACAAAGGGATACACTATAAACATATTGCCTTCCATCCATACTATGATCACATTAATAGTAAACTTAAAGATATTTATATAATAGAGGGAACTCCGTGTAAATACAACTTTTCATACTACAACCAGAAAAATATACGACAGAAATTAAAAGAACTTCATCCTGCATATAGGGAACGTTTTACGGGTGTAAAACATGCTGAGAATACTAGTACTACTAAAGATTGTAACTTTGATTCTGAAATTGGTACGCTGCAATTTTATGGGACACATTCGAATAAGAATAAAAAGATAACTAATAGAAACATTATCAATAGAAACGATATCACTATGGATTCTTCATCTAAGGATAATAATAAAAAATTATTCATACCTAAAAAGTTTCCTGATGCAACGATTCTCGATTACTTCGGGGAAAATGTCAAAACGATGAAAATAGATCATAATACGATAGATTATAATGATGTCCCCATTAAAACTTTACCTTCACCGTTCCAACACCCTACATTGATACATATACCTGATAGACGTAGTTCTGTTTTGTCAAAATATGCGGAAATGTCTCATATTGTACGCTGTTACCTGAAATATAGAACGGACAATAAAACCAATTTACCTATTATTTCTCGTAAAAAGTTAGTACAACTGATCAAAAATCCCTCTAATTATGATAAAATTAAACAAAAGACATTAAAAATGATAATTAAACCTAATAAAAATGTTCGACGAGATGCTCCCAAACAGTAAGCAATAACATTTGGGCATTCTAATTGTTATTTATAAAATGAATATATAAAAATATATAAAAACTAAAAATAATATAGAACATAAAAATATAAACTTTTTTATGTATTATAAAAAAAACCAAAAAAACCGAAAGAATGCAAATATTTGCAAAAATACCGCTTATGTATCGATTTGAGCCTACTCAGCAATGAAAAATACCTATAATTAGGATAAAATTATATAAAAATACTCTAAAGTTGAAGATTCAAACTAATAAATACGTTAGACGATACTTTTACAATTAAAATGATATACTAGACATGGAACGTCGATTATTATAACTATATATATATAAATATTTATATAAAATGAATATAAAATAATATATATAAATAAATAATATATAAAGAATACAAACATATATATCATTTTAAATATATACCAAAAACATCGAAAGAACACATATTTTAGCAAAAAACACAACAATTAGATGTTAGTACTATATTAGTTTTTATATATTCTTTTATGTATTTGTCATTTAACTTTTATCAATCAAATAAAGCTGCATTTTCATGTGATGATAACAATCATAGTATATGGAAATCATGAATTTAAACATGTATTACTTAAAACTGACAATCTAATAGTTATTTACAACAACTTATATTTCTAGGTAATATAAAATAGTAGATTTCATCAATGATTCAATAATCAACTTTTACCTAGCATATCTTAATGAATTAGATATTACAATAAGAAACAATAAGGGTTGTTTATTGATTAGTCAATCTGAGTTCCTTACACATAGACACCAAAAAATGAATACCAAATGCCAATTTAACAAAGGGAAATGTTTAATGTAAATAAATTAACTAATACAATAAGTATTTTATAATATATTGACAATTTCTGGTATTTTATGACAAAAGCTTCGCGCATGCGTACTAGCATTACTAAGTGTAGTCTTAATACCATAATATTATACCTATTAACAGAGTCAATTAAGCTTAACAGTATTAAAATATTATAACATCAATGATGCAAAAAATTATTAATAAATACAATAATCAGATGAATTAAAAGGTTAATGATATTAATAATTAAAATAAATCCTTTTAATTATAAGAATTAGAAAAAATATTACTATTCTTTACATATTTTGTATATTAAAAGGCAATCAGAATTGAATCATTTACACTAAACACTCCGCGCATGCGTATTAGCACAAAAGGGATTTATTAACTTCACCAGAAACCTAAAAATCATAGCTAAAAGCATGGTTGAAACATTATGAAACGTCTTTAATTTGGGGTTCTGTAATAACCAACGTTAAACATTGAAGTTTACTTACAAATAATTTCTTACACAACTGATTTTTGTATAGAAGATTGTAAACAGTAGACTAAAAATTTCATTAAAATTACAAAGTCTATAGACCTAAATTGAAACAACCTATCATAATTTTCATAAAACGTTGAATTCTCCCGTCTAGAAATATGATTATTTACAAGTTTTGAACGAGTAAAATGTGACATATACAACGTTGCGCAAGCGCTTTAGAGGTTAATGTCAATTCAATTTATTCATTTTTACTCAATTATAACCCCTATATGACTTCAACATTCAGCCATAATTTATACTTTATGAAAACTAATTGTTTCTTCTTCAAATATTAATTTTTAGGTTAAACTCTTAAAGTTGTCTGGTCAATACGTTTTATTTTTTTAAACTATTCATTTAAACATCTAAACGGATACATATGAACTCATATACATTATTTTCATATTCAGCATAGTCTGAAGACTCGTTATATACGGGTTACTGAAATATTATGATTAATCGGGTTCTCATGAAAATTTCTGTTTATAAAGATGCACTTGAAAACACTAAAAATTAGTAAAAAATACCTATATTGACTAACTCATAAAAATTTGACAACGAAAAAATCGAAAATAAGCTATACTACCTCATGATGGCACTTGTAGTATAAAGATCGGCGCACGCGTACTGAGTATAAATTCCGTAGTATAAAATAAAATTCATAGAACATTACAATAATCATTGTATAATAATTTAATTTACAAAAAAAGATCTAACTTAAATATAATTTTAATTTATTTATACATTGTCAGACTTGTTTAAAAACTTACACAGGGTTATAAAGATAACTTAATGATAGATTCCTATAAGATTGCTTGAAATATGAATAAAAATACACATTTTCAGCTGATTTAGGTTCTATGTAAATACAATATACCGGTATCAATTAAACTATATTGTGAAACAAGTAAAATTTATTTTTTTAATTATAATGATACATTATTATATCCTAACCATTTATAATTATTAAAAATACAACGATGCGAGAAATAAACTTGATTAAAACAAACAAATGTTATGAATATTTTAAAATTAATTAAATGAATAGACCTAATGAAAAATCACATGGGCCCATTCTCTAAACGAACAACAAATTGACATATAAAAAGATCATTGAATTACAATGCCATTGCTATTCATAAAAATTGAATAAAATAACAAAAACACATAACGTATTTTTATAAAAATGAATGAACAAAAGATTTTGGAAATATAATGGAACAATAACTGTCTATACTATGTATTAATAAATTGAATAATAAAATCTTAAAGTTCGAAACCAATTATTATTTCTATGCTTTACAGTTAATACATGATAAGAATTTCATGTAAATTTGTAAACAGTGAAATATGATAATATTTCAATTTACGAACTAACAAAGCTTTTATCAATTTATTGTTTAACATAAGTATTTATATTGTTTCCGGTAAGGATGTGGCCAACGGTTTGCAATCCTTAAAAGGTGTTGTTTGAAACCATATCAAGAAGGAACAACTTCGAAGCTAGCGTGGTTAAACACTTCAAAGAAGTAAGTAAATTTCTTGATTTAACATCTGACCTAATCTTTTTGTTCATTCATACCTATTTAACATTTTTTCGTTTCTTATTTTTTATTTATAGATAACTTTAATCAAATAACATTTCACTCGCAGACCTTTTAGGTTCTAGTTGTATTTTTTAACAATACCATAATAAATGATTTGTTATTACTTTTTTTAAATCTTTTTAGCCTTTTAACAATGCAAAAAGACGATTTTTACGGCATTAACGACAGGAGGAATGTCCAGGGGAGAGGTCAAGTTGGTTATGATGGCTCGGCTCGGGGTCCTTTCTTACCAAATTATCAAAAAAATCAAGGACCTCACGACAGTCGTCAAATAGCTAACTTCCAAACTTCTAGATATTCCACCTCTAGTTATCGAAGACCAAATCAAAACCAAAGTAGACAATACGCGAATCAGAGAGACCATAATTTTCAAAATTTTCAAAATAATACAGTCTATAATCAACGAGAAAGTTATAGACCGAGGAGATTCAATACGGCCCAGCGATATAGATCACGAAAGAGTTTTAATCCCTCTAGAGCAGTTTCTAACAATTGGCCATCTGAAATGTATTATAACTTCGACCCGTATATGAACTACGTCCCTCAATTACCCATGCCTACTAATCAAATACAATACAAATCTTATGATGATGAAAATAAGTCGAGAAAAAGAAAATTCAACTCTAAAAACGAAACCTCATCGAGTTCAGAGGATAGTCTTCCAGAGAGAACACATTTTAAGAAAATAAAAGATAATTTAGATGTGGTTTCTGATAATAATAAACAAAAGTATATCAAGCTACCAAAAATCCAAGGAAGCTTCTTCGCAATGACCACTGGAGAAAATATGAAAAAACACTCCAAGTCCCCTTTAAACCCACTTCCCATAAAGTTTAGAGACATTGAAACCGAAACTGTTGATGAAGAAACTTTTTCAAAGACGTTGATACCATTGAGGAATGTTTGGATAAAACTTTTCATCTTGATTGAAATTTTATCCACATGTCTTGTAATTGATTTGTTTAAATCTTGAGTGAAAATTTTCATGTGGTTTAGCAAACCTTCTATGATGCTAGGTATTTTTTCAGTATCAATTTTTGAAAATTTATACCTCTTTATAATATCTAAACCCATTTGGTAATATGAGTCGTTAGGAAATATCACAATACTACCACCTTTGTCTGCGTTAACAATTGTTAAATTCGATTTGTATGCATTGTAAAATTTAAAGAAATCAGCCCACATGTTATCGTTTGTATTTCTAGTCCTGAGGTCTTTATTAAATGCAATCAGATGTGCGAGCGAATGTATAGATAATTTAGGGTTTAAATTAATAATATCATTTATCGATTTTAAATGACCCTTTTTACAATCAGGCACGAATTTAAATCCCCTAGATAAAAAATGTTCCACACTAGGGGGTATGATAATATCTGAAAGATTCAAAATATACGGCAAGTTAAAATTAAGTATGCTATCAATAGGTAAGTTTATTTTTTTGGAATTTTTACTTTCTTGTTCAGTCAATAATGTTCTCCCCAGGGTATGGTTTATAAGTTGGTTGAGGTTTGATTTACCCTGGGGATTAACAGAAAATTTTGATGTTGGGCAATAGAGTGTGTAACGCAGTCATCAGGTGTTCCAGACAGAGTTTTGTCACAGATTTTACACTTCATGTTTTCATTTGATAAGTTTGTTTTTATGCAGTGTCTTACGTGTTCAGTGAGTACTGAAGATTTAATGAAACCATTCCCACATAAACAGCAAGTGGCCACCAGCTCAACATCATTCTTTTTCAAAACTTTAGATGACTCCTTTTCAAATTGGGTTTTATTACGAGAGCCGAGTGGCCTTCCTCTACCTTTCTTTTTCTCGGACAATAATAGTGACATATTGTTTCTTTCGGTTCTGCTTGGCGTAGAAGGGCATGCAAAATAGGAATGATCCGCATTTTTATTTAATAAATTTTTATAATTAGAATCTTCATTTTTTACTTCCAATGGTTTATCATTCGAAGTTTTATCAATAAAGTCTCCATCGTCAATGTCTCCGAATTGTATATTATCCATGTCACCATCTAATGTATCGAATAACTCTGCATCTTCACTAGAGTACTCTGATGAGATGACCATGACATTTTCATTGGTTTGAAGCTCTTCGATCGTAGTAAGAGGATCATCATTCCTTGAGACTAATTTGCCCACTTTTTGCATACTTTTATTATAAATCGATAAAATGGTGTCTTGGACCACGCCTGGAACGTTCCAAATGCGTGTCTTGCTACCTTTTTTATTTTTTAGATAACGCGTGCTTGCCAATTTTAGTGTCTGAAGTGCCAATTTGGGTTTAGTCTCAAGTATTTTATATCGCAATTTGCTACTTTGTTTCTCAAGATCTTTAATTGCAACATCATTACACGCATTTCTAATGGCTTCTCTAGTTTGTGAAGTAAACTTGTGAGTATTGACTCTAGATACAAATGTTACAAGATTATTGCTGTTTTTTAAATTTTCGATATCGCTGCCCAAGATGAAAAGTTTTATCC
>JWZT01000540.1:31766-41812 GCA_000827895.1 Thelohanellus kitauei
AACTTACAAGATATGTAAAAGATAAATGATAAATCCAATGTAAATATATTTAAGGATAAAAGAGTAAATTGATGAGATTTGTCCATTTATGAATATTTAAATTGATCATGACATGAATAGATCCGATTAATAATATTTAGGCATTTGCTTCTCAAGAAAAAATTTCAAAGTTCTTTGATTTAAAATTTGAATAAGAAATACTCATTTTTAAAGAAATTAGAGTATTCTGAAAATTTTTATTACTAAATATACGATTTTTCATTCCAAATAGCTTTTTATTACACTCAAAAATGCCCATTTATTGCGAAGGACGCATAATATTTCATTCAGAATGGCCTATTCTTGCATTCCACCCTTTTCGGTTGGAGATCTCCGACTTTCCGTTGAAGACATTGAAAAGTTCTCTATTTTGATTTATTTTTAAAAAAAGTAAATTAAAATTTTGGCAGATTATATCTCATGATATTTTGATAATATGTAGTAAGATTATCGAGTAGAATATGACCAGTTGTTTACTTGATTGGATTTAGCTTACCAGCAAGAATCTTTCTAAAATTAACCATTTACTTTCATATAATACAAAAACCAAAAGTGAAACATTTGAAAAACCGCGTCGGAAAGTCGGAAATCCTGAACTGGAAATGATGTAAAATGTCATTACATCTACGCATGTTCAAAATATAAACTGTCTTACATATTTTTTTTTATACAGAACGGTCCATGATTTCATTAAAAATGCAGGCTATTTTTAAAAATAAAATTTATGCGAACATTAATCAAAATAGTCAGTTCTCAACACTCTTGATGGAAAATGCGTTGATTCTGCAATCTAAGCCTCGCAGTCGTCTCGTGAGATCTGAGTCTACGCTTCCGAAATTGGGACAAATATAGAGTTCACATCAAAAACAGTCATTCTGGATTGGATAATGCTCTTCCATTTCGATATGAATCGTCCACATAGATCTTACGGAATAACTTTCAGGGTTTGATTGCCAAATCATAGCGTTTGGCATCAAGAGAGCTCATATGGGAGCATCTTAATTAATTTTCACATAATTTTATTATGAAAAAAATCTGGGTTTTTAATGAAATCACAAATCTTTCTGGATGACAAATGATGTAATGCAGTAAAAATATCGAATGTCCGCAGATCTTTGGCCAATAAAATGCAATAGAAGGCCATTGGAGATGAAAAATTTAGCAATGCTTATGTTAATTTACGTCCATGATTAATTAATTTCGTTGTATTTTTTAAATTGTAAAAATTCCCTCTGTTGGCAATTATTTATCGATTCCAAATCTAGATCAAACAGTCTTTGTCGACAACTTGTGTAAAATTGATTGAATCACGGGAATATTTAATTTTTTTTTTTGGTTTGATTTTCATAGTATAGTAGACTTTATAACATTTTTCGTTCATGAATGGTATTGATGACTTTGTTAACTGCCATCTTTCAAATAACATTTTATGTAAATTTTCATATGTACTTTAGTGGATGTACCTTATTATGTTTAGAACTATTTGTTTGCGATTTATTATATTTTTGCTGGATTTTTAGAGTAAACATCCATTTATCCAATATCTTTTCTCTATGACATTTAAAATCATTGACAAATTCTGCTACTAATTTTTGAATTTTGAATTCAAAATACTAGATAATTTGAGCATTTACATTCATGCTAAGGTTAGTGTTCGATTTTGGTTTAGTTTTTTATGCGCATGACAATTTACATGAAAACAAGAATTTCGAAATATTAATCATAGTCATAATTCTGGATTAAAATAGTTTATGTTTCAAATATTCAGCTATAAATTAGGTAGTTTTTACTGTATTTATATCCTAGACTGTTATAATACAAATGCCTTCTATATTACATTAAAGATTTCACATTATTGAAAAGCACCAAAATACTACCAAATATATAATTAATTATAGTAAAATCAAAATTTAATTCAATTTTTTATGGTTTGAACTTACCTATTATCGGTAAAAAATATTTAGTAAAATATTAAGAAATTTTAGGGCGTTTTTATATAATTTTTCTGATAATCGAAGAGATTTTTGTCACTTTTTTAATTATGTTCAATTTTGCGAATATATTTTATCTTTGAATAGATAGAAGAAACATATAATGTTATATCATATTTCATAAACAAAACTATTTTTGGTATTTTGATAATAAATAAAAATTAGGTATAAATCTCATTTCTATTGACTGAATTCTAAAATTAACGATTGTATTTTGACAACGATCTTAGAAGTTGTACTAACCTAGAACTGTGTATTTCTTAACAGACTTTACGTCGATGGCGATTGCGATGTTTTCGACAAACGGTAGGTACGTACTCCAGGAAGGCACCCTTCTTCGCGCAGTTCAGTTAATGTAGAATTCACACCTGCTAAACATTAACCCACATTCCGTTGGTCACTTACGCTACGTTACCAAATCGGCATTCGTCGGCTACGAACTAATTAAGGATTTCATCATACCACAGTACAGTAATCATGTACAATTTTATAAAATTGCGAGGCAAGAATTTTGAAAAAACTGAAAAATACTCAATGTTTGTAAATAAAAACCTATTAACCAAAAAGTTGCTTGAATGCAGTCAATATCATAAATTTATCTGATAATATCATGGAAATTTTTATTTTACTTCTTTCTTCCAGTAATAAAAATTTCATATTTCAAATTTCAACGAATATATACTGTTCTGTGTCCCTTGAGTTCAAATTCGCTATTAATTATTTAAGTTGTGTAATCTGATAGATCCCAACCCCACCGGAGATTTTAAATCAGGAAACAATAGTGGTCATCGACAGATTATCTTCTTTTAGTGGAGTCATGTTTAGGTTTTACTTTTGATTTTTTTGACAAGGCAATAGCTGTTTTAATATTTTTCAGTTTTGGGTTGATTTTTTGATTCTAAAATGTAGTTTTTCATAGAAATTTAAATTTAATTCATCTTCTGTACTTTATTTGTTATCCCTTTACTTGCATGGATCTGTTTCGGGTATCTGATGTATATTTATATAAATATTTTGATGAAAATGTCGATGTATCATTTATATTATATACTAATGATATTAAAATTCAGATACTTATCATGTGACGGATTGTGATGACGTCTTGTCAAGATAATTTAAAATTTCTATATATTCACAAATACTATGGCAAATTCTGATTTTGATTTAATCTTGTATTCTACATATGACAATTGAAATGAAAACGACACATATAAACTATTAATACAAATCGTGCATTGTCGAAATTCAACGAGACTTGTTGAAGCTGATAACTAGCCGAAAATTAGATATGGTTCATGTTATTTTTACAAAAATATATAATAAAAAATGTTCTAAATATTAAATACGTACATATTTTATTATATATCTAAAACAAATGAATTGGCCACAAATAAATTCCTAATTTCTGTTAAATTAACAATAATTTAAATTTTTTTGTTTCAGGACCAACTGTTTTTTTCAATATTTAGGTTTTTGAAATATTTCTATTAAGTCTAAGGCCGATATTAACTATAAATTCGATAAGATTATTTGAGACTACGTCATTCTATGATTGTTTTTACTTTGAGGTAATATTATATATCATATAAGCGTAAAAGGCGAATCCAGATTTTGTCGAACCCAGGACAACTCGATGCTCACTTAGCAGTCACTAACGGGACTACTCAGCGCTGTTACGCTACACAGGATATCTAAAAATCAAAAACTCTTCAACCCTAACAGAGGCTTCATAGCCAGACAGGAAATTTCACTCCATCCCACTGCGACTACAAATGTACAAGGTGAGTACAGCTAAGATCGAACCAAAAACACTTCGATGCTAAACTAGTGATCACTAACTTTAAACATTAGCACTTTTACGCTACAATGACATCTAATATATCCGACAATATAAAGGATAGACGATACTAATCCGTAGATATATGAGATTTCATAGATTTGTATTATTTTGTAGATTTTGACTTTCAATTAAAAATACGGCGAATAACTCGTGTCTATTGAAAAACACTCATAATATTAAGGATATATTCGAATTTTTTAAAATAAAACTCTGTTAATTTTCAGAAATAATGCGTACAGATTTTTATAAATATGAAAAAACTAAATCCGGCTAACTATTCAAATATTGTGTGACTGTTAAATATAGTCAGTCATGTCTTTACCCCTGAAAACACAGAAATTAATGGTCAGTTGTCTGTCCATAGAAAGAAATCTTTCATAATGTATATTCAAGTGTAAATACCCTGATTTGTTCCGAGTTTAAAATGAATTATAAATATTGTTTTATTTTGTTTTAAATATCATCCATCCATATTTTACTGTGATTCTCAATCTAGAAACAACACTATCCATTGAAAAATTATCTTTTATCACCATATTCATATTTGTGGTAATTTTTGCGATTTTTTTTATGATGCAAGCGTTTCTTTAACATTTATATATATATCGAATTCGTTGTAAGATTCAATATAAACAAGCCAATAAAAGAATTAGAATTTAATACCAAATATGTTGAATAGACTATATACATAAATTCATCATGACATATTTTGGTAGCTGTCATATTGTTGTCAATTATACTTTAGAAAAATAGATTTGACAGATATATCATTTTTTAACTATATAGATATCCAAACAAAAAATGTCATGGATTTTGATAATTTCTGTTAAAGATACCCAACAATATCCTTCGATACTTTAATACTTAAGCTAGTATTATTTATAGATTTCATTGTTTATTGTGTGTATGACAAGTTAAATGAAAACTAAAAGTACGAAAACTTCCGTAATATTCTAAAAAATTTTTTGCACTCAAAAGTCACCTGAAATTGATTTTCGATGAGAATATGACAGCGTTGTATGTATAAGTAATTTCAAAGCCATATTTCGTAAAAAAATAAATATTTTGTAAATTAACTATATTTTGTATTTCTTTTTTATAAAATTAATTTCTCAAAATATATAGATAAATCCAAATGTGTATCCTTCGATTTCTATAGTCGTGGTATTTATTAGTTTCAGTTTTTTCATAAATTGTAATATAAATAGCTAGTTTTAGATTATACAATTAAATTAAAGGAATTTACTCGATGTTTAGAAAGATATAGAAATAAAAAATACCAAGAAATATGGACAAATATAAGTCAAAGTTCTTCTGTATATCAGTGAATATTTAAACATGCATAATTTTAAACAAATGTATGAACAAGATATGCAGATCAGACGACTTAATAAATTATTTAGAATATAAATCTATTTACCTATTCTAAAGTAATAAAAATATATATAACAAGTCAAAACACAGATTGAAACTCAATATTATTCAGTAACAAACATCCAAATATTGTAATTAATGCAAGTGTATGACAATTTTTTAGAAACAAAATGAATGAAAGAATGATTATGATTTGAGGTTCTTAATTTTTTTTGTTTTACACAGTTATAATCATTAACTCTGGTATAACAAACCTTTCAATATATTATAATTATTTGTTATTGCAGGCCAATGTCACTATAAATTTTTGATTATAAAAATCGTAAAGAGAGCATAGATATTGAAGATATTGGATGTAATTTGATCTTTAGAAACTGAAAATAAAATAATCTATTTCTGAAACAATAATAAGCTGTTTTATTATCAGAATATATTGGGATATTAAAAAAGTTATTTTAATATTTATCAGTTGTATTTTTTTTTGTGTGTACTTGAATCGCGATGTTTGTGCCTTTAGGATTTTTGTAAATGAAATCCGCCATGAAGCATAGGCAATAATGTAAACCGTATTGATAAAACTTTTTATAAGTGTATATGCAATCAGGCCAATGTTGATGCCAAGATTGAGCTAATGTTTATGCTTAACCACAACATAAAATAATTATTCTAGTAATTTTACGAGCACAATGATAGTAAATAACTTCATAAAATCTATTATTATTGATTTTGACGCAAATAGGATCAATATATCTAAATTTCGCAAAAAATATTTTTGAAATATATGAACTCATTTTTGACCTTTTCGTTTAAAAAATTTACATTTAATCTTCAAGGATTCAGTATTGTGGGATAAGGCGAGGATGTTGCATTTAATACCAGATGATTTTAAATTCACTCATGATTTCATTAATATTTACTACATAATCTAATTTCTGTATTTAAACTTGATAGATATTGAGTAATACATACATCAATTTTTCATAATGATTGGTGATGATTTATCTACTAACGAAGATCAAAAACATATTTTAAAATTTGTCTTGTTTAATAAAATCTAAATTTTGTTGAAAAAACAAGACACCACAAAATCTATTACACTCAAAAATTTTCTTAATCATAAACAATTTTAAGAACTGATTATAAAAAAATTGAAAATGTTTTCAATACACAGTAATTTTTATGGAAGTTTATTCGTACAAATATTATTTGATAAATCATAATTTCACTTCGTTTTACCTGCGATCATTTATTGCATACTAAACAATAAAATAAAGAAGCACTTATGAGTATATTAGTTCAGCATCAATTCATGGTAAAATAAAAAGTTTTCTCATGAGATGTTATACATATCAAGACATAAATTATTGTATCTCGTTAACATCAGTGCTGTAGTTTGTTTCGAGTTACTTTCAGCAGGGAAACTAATCTTATTAACATCTCTCGTAGATATCTCATGTAAACCAGAAATTTCTAACAATTTTTAAGGTATGTTGACTCATCGTGTTAAATATTAATATTAGATGTAAATCAGATATAATTTCTTGAAATCTTTGATTGCTAATATCAGTAGACATGTCAGTATTTCTCAAATGATTAGCTTTATTATATATTAAAAAAGTCTCCTTTAATCATGACTAGAAGTATACAATTGGCTCCTGGCAACAATAAATCATAAGCAATGCCACAGGTTTCATACTCTTTCCATTCCTAGATCAAACAAGTAAGATGATTTAACCACGCCTATGGTATTATTATTCTGAAATTATCATGATACAAACATCAATTCTAGATTTTTAACTTCATCAGCTTTACATAAATTAATACATTGTGTCAATTTTAACACAGTGATGATATCATAAAAATGACCGTTCAATTCGCATGAATTTAATAAATAATGCTGTTATCACCGCGCATAAAAATCAACAATTTCCATTTCTGTTATAAATATTTAACTGTTTACAGGAAACCTTAGTGAATATCATCAATATGAAATTTAATTTTCGTCTGTATCTTTTGTTTTGGCATCATTTTCATATGTTATTATTGATATATCAACAAATAAAACTCTAATCCTAAACCCATTTTCACGTGAGTGTGAAAATGTAACATTAATGATATTAATATTACTAAACTAAGGAATTACAAATTATGTTTATATACTTGGTAGAGTGCGACGGAACACGTTCGAGAATGTTATATCGACTTTTTTGAGAATTCTGTGAATTATGCTCTATTCCCAGACTTGAAAGTTAGATAAGTCAAATAAAATAATAACAATTCCTTAAATAAGTTTTTACTTTAATGAACCGACCTATGAATCTACGGAACAAAAAATATAAATTGAAACACATGGATTTATTTGAGTTTTTAAGCAAATAATATTTATACAATTTCAAAATATGAGATTTATTTTAATATTGAAATAGATCAATATTATAATCAGTCAACCGCTCTCATACGAAGTGTCTTTACTCTTTAAAATATTGACGCATCAATAATCAAAATATATGAAATCATAATCATGTAGTTGACTTCCCAGTTGTTCTTTTAAATAAAACCAATAAAAACAATTCTAACAAATATAAGAAAATATTTGTTCATGTATAACTATAATGTTTTTATATACAAAAAATCTCCTAATGGATTTTATTAAGTCACCAGTGACAATTATATATTGACCACCACATATTAAGAACTAGAATTAGAGGTTTTCTTAAAAAACATATACGTTTAGATAAAAGATTTTGCTTGTTTACCACATATGGTGTCTTGGAAAAGATGACTTTAATATTAAACTGGCATTTCACTGAAGCTCAAAAGCGGTGTATATTCATAAATGGTCGTGTGTAATATCTATTAGTAGTTAATATGTTTCATGGCGTCATAAAATATTTCACGATGTTTATCTCATTATTTAGACTACGCTAGGCATCAGCTATACATTATTTAAATTATATATTTACATGATTTATATTTTACCTTCAAATATTTCTACTATTATTTTCCATCGTTTCATAATCATGCCGGTGCATCATCTTTTTTATGCACATTTTTTTTAATCATGACAGAAAACGAAGAATTTTATCTGGATGCTCTAAGAATTGTCATTATATTTGTAAATTATATCGAAAAAAAATATTACGATCCGTCGTGTGTTAAACCAGCTAGGCATGCGCTACAAAGTAAAAAAAATTTAAATTCATAGTGAAACGAGTGTATGTAAAACATGGTCATGATATCCACCAATGTCAACATTTTCTAACCGAGACAGTATTTCAAATGACTTATAATGTTTAATGTCTAGAAAAAGAAATCTTCTCAGCGATTCAGTGCTTTGAGTTCAATTTTCCTTATTAAATTAATGCTCATAATAATAAAATTATTAATATGTGTTCATTCGAGGATATAAAACTATATGGAAATTTTAAAATAATATTGTAAACTTTTTTATGTATTTGAATTGGTCTATTGACAATAATTTTATGTTTTAACCATTTTGATACAGGTTCTAAGATGAAGATAAACAAACGAATGAACCATTAATATGAAGTGATATTGTTTGACACTGTAGATTCTATTAAAAATTGGTAAAGCCTTACAAGCATGGCTTATACGTTAATACGAAATTCGCATTCTGAAATGTTTAATTACGAGATACATATAGTATATATCATGCTATTATCACGAGATAATCTGGCAAGGATTGAATGAAAAATAAGAATGAATAGCTTTAGAATAGTATCCAGATTGCGAAATCAGAGAAATCATACATGTTTAGCGCGTGCGTCAAATGATGTTGTATACATATCTCTGATGAAAATTGCAAGGATCTCAAGAATAGAGCAGGTTTTGATCAAATTACAAATATTATACGCTCTTTTGAACATGAAAATATAGAACATTTCATTTTTCTTAAAAATAGATGACAATGACAATTTTAAAGGTCTTTAATTCGTTTCATGATAATCAAAATTGAGCACAAGTCTTTGTAGATTCAAACATTAAACTAAATAGATGATTTTGGGATATTTATTTATATACGAACAATAAAGGTATAGATATTAATATTTTTAGCACAGAGAGATCAAACATGTTTAGAGTATAAAACAAAAGTTTTAACTAAATTCATCGAAAACTATAATACTAATCGTGGTAAATAGGGATCGATTTCAATGGCGTTGGTAAAAATATGACATGCGTAGACAATCGACTGTTTATAATTTGAAAATTTAAAATTTATAAGTCACGCGTTTTCACTGACATTATTTTCCGAGAAGCTATCATAGAAGCGTAGCGAGAAGCAAAATATAAATTTTGAATTTATGGTTAAATCATTTAACTCTTCGCTATAGTTCTCAATAATTGATAATTTAATCAATAGTTTTTTTGAAAAGAACACTGAGAATGTCGATTCAGATTATTTTTTTTTTATATAAAGGATAAATATTAAAAACATTTAGGATGATTCTTTATGAATTTAGAAACATTCAGTATAAAGAACATGACTCAATATAAAAAATTAACAAACGATACAGGGTTTTCATTTACTTTCGAGCATGATCCATTTACTATCGAGCATCGCTAGCCTTCATTAGTATGCACCCGATCATTCGTTATCGCGTACCTGAAAACAACATACGTGATTTACGGCTAAACGAGTCTAAACATTATTTACAATTTGCCCATTTAAGAAAAGTATATATTAATAAATAATGGGTGAACTCATATTTAGCCGTAAATCACGTATGTCGTTTTCAGGTGCGCAATAATGAATGTTCAACTGCGCACTAATGAAGGCTAGG
>JWZT01000540.1:145958-191236 GCA_000827895.1 Thelohanellus kitauei
TTTTATGGGTGAAAATTTGTAAAATATTTGCATCCATAAGGTTCATTCATTGTCAATTTAGCCAAACCTTCTCAAATTTCTTCATGGAAACTTTTTCATCTAAAATGAATTTTCAATATTTGGCATTATTTATTGAATTTTACCAGTAGGTCATCATAAAATTAAGTTAAATCATTGAACTTTCAATCTAATACATAGAATTAGATTGGTATACGGCACTAATAGCTGCAATCTACAACCAGAATCAGTTACGAAACCTCCCGAAAAAGACATCACACAAGCACATGTGGGGATACATATAGAAAAAAACAGTCAATCAATATGTTTAATTCAATCTTGAATCGTATTTCAATTACACATCACCGCTTTTACGATATAATTGATTAAAACGTCATTTTGGTTTTATTAATAAGAGAGTCAATGACGACAAATTAAATACCCATGACATATCATAGGCTGTAAAAACAACTTATATTTTCCACCCGATAGGTCAAATGAAAATTAATTTTTTATACTACATTAAAAAATATATGCTTTAAAGATGATATATTGAAAAATTTTTAATCTAGTTAATATATAGCGTCAATTATAAGCTTTATCAATTATATTTCAGTTATTAGATCTACGCATGATCTAATAAATTTGGCACAGCTAAAACAATCAGGCAAGTTAAGAAGATAAAAAAAGCATTGACGGATGATCTTGATCCTTTATTTTTCCTGTAGTTTTGCGAGTTGGAGGTCTAATATTATCAAATGAATACAACTTTTGTGGCAGTAACACAGGTTTTTTCAGAATATTCAAAAAGTGTATCATCGGATTGACATGGAGTTACAAATTTTGTAACAGAACTTGCAGCAATGATATTCGTATATTCTGTATTTATTTTTTTGCATGTTCGAATTCTGCAGTTGAATTTAATAGACATTTCAATTAATTGTAATGTATATTGACTCGAAGTATCCTCTTGATTGAACTGTTTTAATTGAAACTTTTCAAAATTGTATGTTGCGTCTTTTTTTAATCTGTATTTATATCGAATCCAAGAGCTGTGATAAAATTTTGGTGAGTCTAGTAGAATTTTTATTTTGCAATCTAGAATTTCAATATCAAATTGTTTATCAATTAATTTGCAGCTTATTTCAGTCTCTCCACCAGCACTATTATTTAAACCTATTGTGAATATAGATGTTTTAGTATTATATTCGAAATGGCCGATATCTGATTGTGAAAAATTCCCCAGGTTATCCCTAAATTATTTAAAAACCTACTTCCTATACGTGGGTAAAATAACAAATTTCATCTTTACAAAAATATCTGTGTTTATGAGATTAGCGTTTAATGTTTTGTACTCATTTTCTTTTGATGTTCCTCCAGTATTGGATTTAATAAAAAATAGCCCGAAAATGTAGATAATCATTGATCTTTTTAAATAAGAAAACTGTTGAGAATACACCCTTGATAAATATTAAACTGAAGATAAACAAATATACAAATAAATTACATTGAGATCATTCTACAATAAACACGATTTACAAAACTAATTTAACACAAATCCGATACGATATTTTGTAAAATTTATGAATTTCAATATTCGTACCATCTAAAATTACAAATATCATAAACTAAAATTGATACCTAGATTAGTGATGCGGACATTGTTACATCGATTCAGCTGTTTTAAGTAATCAAATTTTATTTAAATTAACATCATTAAATTATAAAAATTAATAATTACAAATAAACTGCAATCATCCTTGTAAACAATTACAAATTTTTAAAATATTGAAACTTTATTTGCTATTTAAATATATCCAAATTTATCCTGAAAGTAATTATCTAATTAGATATAATTAAATGGTGTAATATTAATACGAGATATGTCAAAATATTAAAGAATTAAGGGATGAAATTTGTCTATTTTAGGATATTTTAATTTATCATAAAATAAACATATCCAATTAAATATAATCTTTGCATTTATTTCTCACAAATGTATTCCAAATTACTTTAAAATTTAACCGAAAATTAGAATTATTCCCTTTTTTTACGAAATCCAAGTATTTAAAATATGTATAAAACTATATAAATATATGTGTGTCTTGCCGATCGATCTTATTAATTCATGATATATAATGACAACACGTATTACTCAACAACATTTTAAATCATTTTATTAAATTGTCCTAAAAAATAGAAGAATCTAGATATATTTAAACAATTTAATATAATATCGTTTGATCTCTCTGTAAACAAACAAAATAATCGATAATATTCTGTTAATTTTAAACATTAATCTGATTATCAATTTAAGGTTGTCATATTAATCTAGAATATGGTTAAACAATCTACAAATTGATTTTAGTTTTTCAAGTTTATTATCCAAAATATGGTTGAGTTTATCAGTTTTTACCTTAAAATAAAGGAGTTTACGATCTCTTTAATAATCTTTATGACCAATTTAATAATATTTGCCACCTATTTAATAATTGTTTCAAATGATTTAATAACCTCTGCAATCTTTTTAATAAATGTTGCCACAAATCAAAAATAATTACACGAGAGGCATAATTAAGCTTGTTTTTATCAACTTTCATTTTAAATCCATCTGAAAATTCTCAACTACGCGAACAGTGCAATACTTGAGAAATTATATTTGCCTTATAATCGAATGCTTTTTGCTAAAACCATAAAAACATTAGTTATGATTTCAAAATCAGGAGAATGTTTCTATTTGCTTTTCTTTGAAATAGTTATAAATTGCCAAAATTTCACGAACCCAGTATTTCGAATAATATTTCTGAGAAGGGATTCTTTGTATGATGGATGTTTTTACATATTATAGATCCGGCATAAATCAAAATTAAACTCCAAAACTGTCGGATTAGATTGTTTTGAAAACTTTGGTTTCATTCATTTACACACAATGAATACATTTATGATAAAATTTTATGTTTTGACTTTGTTAACTCTTAAAAACATCCGAATAATCTGTAAAATTAAAATGTTGACAAATAAAGGCTAATTATTTCGCAGGTGCAATTATTTTTTTATCTGTGTCAACTTTTTTATTAAAAAAGTACAATAGATTATTATAAAGATCGGAAAACCATATCATGAAATCTAAAATGATCATGATTTAACTCATAAATTGATAGTTATCAATATTATATCCATTTTTTAAATAATGTTTATTAAACAATAAAAAACCTAATTTTCATTCAAAGACATCAATTAAACTCACATGAATGATATTATAATTCAAATTGTTTCCTTTATAAAAAGAAATTGTTTAAACTCAATCAAGTATCAGATACGAGTTTAAGTCGAAAAATTATATCTCATAAATAAAATTCATTATATCATTGATATTTAAATCGGAATATTCGTAATCGAACTTTTCTGAAATTTTATTTTGATTAATTCCAAGCATATAATGAATTTAATTCATACTACATCTTTTGAAGTTCAATATGGCCGTTAGGTAACATAAATTTCCACCATTGAATAAAATATTAATTTTGACAATAATAATCATACACGCTTTTGTTTTAAAGGTGTCATTGATTGGATCTTTACCTGTATCTTTATGACTCTCGAACCCATAAATGATCGTCTGTTCGTGATATATCGGATGCTACTATACGGATTAAATGCAAAAAATCTGTTGAAATATTCTGATTCATGTACTTCAATGAATCTTTCCATTTTGAGAACAATAATTCTATTTGGTTCACATGAAGAGAGTACGGAAAAAAAAATGGTATACCAGATGTTCCCATTATTATCTCACAGATTAGACTTGATAAAAACGATTGAACAAATGTTCTCTAAAATGATACAAATCATAATATCAACGAATGAGAATATTTCACTTATAGTTTTGAATCTTATCAGTACAGCAACAACATAAAAACCACAAAAATGTTGTCAAAGGTGAGTTCGAGAGTCGTATCAATAAATGTCAGAATCCCTTTAAAGACATGATCTATAATTAAAGAAATTGTTGTGATAAATAATAATTATAAATTCTTATATTTATCCATCATCCCATGATCTTACCCGAAGCCCACATAGAACTTAAAAAGGTTTATACAATAATCTAAAAACATTCAGTTTTTAGTTTATATCTAAAATCATCATCCTAATACATCCATTAATTCAGGAATTCAATAATTTTGAGCTAATTAAATCTATTGACATTAAAATATGTATTTATATATCGTATTTATTATGTGATATATATCTAAAATAGTTAATATTTTTGTAAAATTATAAAAACTATCTTAATTCAAAAAAATATTGAATACATTTATCAACGTTAGAAAAATTGATATTTTCAAAATTAAATGATCGATAATAATATATTGGGTTTGTCAGCCATTTTTCCGTCTTGTGCAGTCAACTTTCCATGATGCGGCGATGCGGCTGAAATTGTGCAATCAATTATCAGTTTTATGACTTTCATTTTCGACTTTGTGTGACTCAGCTGAAATTTCAAAATAATTCTGAAGAAATGTTATAGAATGGTGTATAAATATACAAAGCGGAACTAAAATATATTGCTTCGATTGGAAATAAGTATATTCAGCCCGGTAGTTTATTTTACATATGTCGGTAAAAACCTGTACAGTCTTTCGAAGTTATTCTAGTTGACGCTTTACAATCAGGTCAAAAACCTGTTCAGTTATTGGTTGATTCCCCTGCCAAACTGTCAGCATTCATTAAGAAAAATTATTTTCGATCTGGCTCAGCCAGGAATGTCTGCTATGGAGGCTACAAAAAATGAGAGTGATGGAAAGTCAAGATGAAATACCTTACCTCGCTAGAAATTTTTGATTTCAACGCAGAGTACTTAAATTATAACAAACAGAACACAATTCACTTTGGTGTATCAAATTTTCTTGATTTTCCATAAAATATTTAAATTTTAGATAGACGCTGAGAAATTGAAAATATATTGCCTTAAAAGAAAAAATGGTTCCGCAAAGTTGTATTTGATTTATTATTGTTCCAAAAACAATCCGAATCCATTTTTATCTTTTAAAAGTCGAATTTTTCGTAGATCATTTCGAAAGTAAAATTAACAGACACAATAATTCTAATTTGTATCTGTTGTAATTTGCATAATATTTGAAAAATTAACGGAATATAGTAGATATTTTTCCTTTTTGATTTATGTAATGAAAAAATATTCAAAAAATACCAAAACATTTTTTATACATGAACGTAATCTTTATTTCATGTGAATATAACTTTTAAATGATAAATTTTTATCTTATACGAATCATATTGTTTTGGATGAAAACCTTCATCGTATTTAATAGGTTGATAAATCAATCCAAAATATTTAATTAATGCCAATGTTCCAGAAATATATCAGTATAAAATACATTATATAATGTTGAAATCTTTGTCATTATAATATGAAATATTTTAAATTTTTCTGAATTGTGCAATGATTTTAACAACTCTATAACATGGATATTTGATGAAATACATTAAAACAACATTATATAATACAAAATAAATACAAATTCATCAATTTATTGTTAGTTAATATTTCTTTTTTTTAATAATGAATTGATTTGTACTCATATATGAATCTAAGAACAGCTTAGTGTATTTATGATAAAAACACTTATTTATTTTGAATCATAGAAATATTATTCATTTAAAAAATCCTTTAATACAGAGAAGTAATTGTTTTTATATACAGAAAATAATGATGTGTATTAAGCTAAATATTTTGAATATATAATTTAGTCTGTGTAAGTACGATCGTTTTAGTGTTACAGAAGACATGAAATACTCCAGGATATGAGTCCTTATCGCGCTAGAGTATTTGATTAACTGAATCAGAAAAGTGAGAGATTGTGCTACGTTCAAAAACTAAAAAAAAAATATTTCAAAACAAAATTAATCAGTTGTAAAATAATGATTTATATATAGTCGATGTAAGGATATATAGATATCCTTAGGTAACGTAACAGCGCTGAGTGGTCGAGTTGGATGACCTATGAATGAGCATCGATGAGTCGTGGGTTCGACTCTAGCTGGACTCACCATTTACGTTACAGTCGAATTTCAAAATTTTTCTGTATTGTATTTTCTGCTATAAATATATATCCTGAGTTTTTACCTTCATTAAATTTATAATTTTCGTATTTTAATTATACCGATTGTCATTCGCAGAAATCACATAGTCAAAAAAAAGCATTAATAGGAGATTTAAATAAAACTAACATTAACAATCGTCTTTAATAGAATGCATAATACGCTTCATGTTAGTTGTTTTCGATGTAATAATCTGATTTTAAAAAGATATTTGTGAGAAATTGATATGCCTCATCGATTCGAAGCTAGAAGTATAAGATTGCTTGATCAATTTAATCAATATTTTAAGGTATATCTTAACGAAAATCGAATGAATAATCGAATGCCCAACATATAGAAATAATACAAACAACAAAATCTTGCGCAGAATCCTATTCATTTACAAATGATGGGCAGCCTAATATTGATACTAGCGAAAATAATTAAATAAGAGGTCATCTTGATCAGAACAATTTAAGATAATATGTTGTGGATACGGTCATTTTTGTAGTGAGATTCATTGATATTGTTCTGATATATGAGTGTATTGACAATTTAAAAATTTTAATAACGCACAGTGATGTATTACAACGCGAAAGTAAACTTACATATCGATTTAAGTTATTTGACAAATTTAATAGAGGACAAAATCAACTGTCATACAATTTTTATTCCTATTATTCACGATCCATAAATGATTTTATCAGTTAATGTTTTCGTTAATTTTATGCACTTTTAAACTGTGTAATTTTTCAATATATTAGAAATTCATAACAGTAAACCCTGTCTAATTTTCAATCACGTTTATTTTTAAGCTTAAATCAATGATCCTTAAATTATGACTAAGATTAATTATTGTGAATATTAAATAATTTTCGTTTTAGTTTATTTTTTACTTTACAACATCATAAAAAAATATATGCTCTGAATCGAATACTACCCTTATCACTAAAGAAAAAAGAAATATTGAAGTTCCTTGAGTTGTAGTCGTTCAAAACATTAACGTAATATGGGTTCTAATTTAATAGGGTGATGAATATATGTCCTCTAAATCGATGTTTTCTAAATAACCGTTTAAAAATATAATAGAGCTCCCAAAAATAGATGCAAATAGAGAAATACATATCAGTATATGTATTTATGAAGAATTAAACACGAAATTCTTTAAAAGACTAGACTTTAATAGAATCTAGATCCATTAAATGATGAAAAATGTAAAAACAGATTCTGCACTGTGAAACAAATAATAAAAATCAACATGACTCAACAAAATGGAACACAATTTGTAGATGACTAATGTTGATTCTAGATAAGAAACAGAAGATGCAGTTGAGATATACGAGACTTTAGACAATTTAAATACTTTACTAGGGGATTGGTTAAATCAAAGGACACAATCCTGCACTTTGATATTGACTTAAGTAGTATGATCGTTTATTAATAGGCAAACGGAACCTAAATCTAAACTATCATGCTTTTTTATGATAAATTTTTGATTAAAATAGCAACCGAAAACAAATTTTGGTAAAGCCTGTCTTTTCTGCAGTTTTTCAAACATTTTTTATATCGTTTTCTTAAATTAAAATATAGTATATTGTATTTTTTTAAATTAATATTAATTGTTGAATTTGTGACGCATTTAGAAGCGACACAGTTTATGCTATCATATTTTTGATTTAGTAAATCGATAAGATGTAATACAAATAACGAAATTATCTATTTTTATATTTTAGGGTAACTCACAACTATTTGTCAAATATAATGACGATAATGTTACATATAAGTATAAATCATAAATTAACATGAATTACAATGCAAAGAGAAATATTAACTTCATTGGCATAGAATGAATAAGTCTAAAAGCGTTTCATTATCAAGAATTTATAACTATGATATATACGATAATATTATGGTATCAATTACTTATTTTACCTGTTTATTAATCATACTAATGTAACTTCACATTTATTTTAGATCTAAATGGATTCATTTGAATGGATTTTTCAACAATCAAGTAATTCATTAGTCACGATATAATTTATCATATGTTTGAAATAATTTATCTGTATTTCGATAAAGAAGGATAAAATAACGCTACGACTTTACAAAGTATACATCTGACAAATTTTTCCAACCAGATTTCAAATAGATAGATTCACAGGAGTTGATCTTTTAGATATGTAATTTACTGTAAATCAAGATCCGATTCTGTATCAAGGCACATATTAAACAAAAAATGCATGTCATTACGTCAAAATAGGTAGATATTACTTATCTAATATTCTACAAAATTATCAAAGACAAAGGGTACACTACATTATATCAGTCATTATATTCAAAGATGGAACGGATTTTTATTCCGTCTATATTTATATTAGTAACGAAATAAAATTCAATGAGAATCTAATTAAACATAACCAGTGATAAAAGCATGTTCATACACCATATGAGATTGCCAAAATAGAGACAATTAAAAAATGAAATTAAAATGTCGCGTATTTTAATATATTCAAAATACAAATTAATATTTATAAATACTCTGTATTCAAAGGATGTAGAAAATATAATTAGATTTTAAGATATAGTATGCGCAGTCATGTACTACTATTTAATGTAGTCTAACAGTAAAATCTGTCTGGAATTTATCATTATTGANAAAATGTCTTTCGATGGCTAAATATTATATGTAAATACAATGATTTAGAATAGTCAATATCAAAAATGAGTCCCATGGTAAACACTACCTTTCCTAGTTGTGTACTATGTGTTGTAAGTATCTTGTGTACTTTTTGTTGCTGCGTTTTTGGCAACAGTGTCAATAAAATATATATTGGAATCATCATCTATATTCAATTATTGTATCCGAAACAACGTCTGAAAAATATTTAGTAATTATTAACTTAATTGCATAATAATCACCAATAATTCATATTAATCGCAATATAATTATCGACGTTTCATGAAATTATTAATTTTTGAGAATTTGGTCAATAAATCGAGTTTTTGACCATATTTTAATTTATGATCAAAATCTCAAACAAAACAAAAATCGAATAAATCTGATATGATGATAAATATATATCGTCTATCTATGAAATGATTTAAAATATTTTCTACAGCTATGCATAATTACAAGAATGTCTAAATCTCAACTGATTAAAATATAATTCTAATTAAATACGCCCCTGGGATACCGAATTTTTCTGTGAATAGGCTGCACCCCCATAAGTGTCAAGAATATTTTTTTTACATATCCGCGCATATGTACAAGTTACAGAGATCAAAACTTTGGAATAACAAAATAGCTTGCAGTCAAGAATGGAGGTTCAACGGATAAATTTCCTATATTAGACACATCGTAGTTTTAGCTGCAAAATATAATTTTGATAAAAATCGAGAAAAAAACTTCGGCTTAAACACCACAAAGTACGGAATTAAAATATACATGGAAAAATTAATGATATGTAATAATAAGTCCTATTCGTACGTTGTCGTAATTTATTATCGATGTAAAAGTATTTATTCATTATTTTTTAATTATTTCTGTAATTTTGGAAATGTGATCATTATATAATATTTAATTAATTTAGAATTGATAGATTTGTTGTATACTTTACGACCACAAACATATAGATGAAAAGTCGAGTACTATCTGAGTCGATCAAATGACATTTCGATGATCAAGCAGTGATCATGCTATCGGTCAACTCATGACTATCTTTCTAGTAATGATATCTAAGTTCTCTCATAATCATCCGTTTCGTAAAAGTCAAAGAAAGTATACTGGATTACATTATACTGTCCCAACCGCTGATGTAATGTTAAGGGTGAGTCTAATCGAAGTAGAACTCACCGTCCATCGATCCTCGTCCGGTGACTAACTCATCCAATCACTAAGTGCTTCCGTTTTACTCGATATCTCATATATCTTTATAATAGAAAATTAATTTAATAGCAATTAACTAAATATTCAAATTATATGTCTCAGATTTTATGGGTTGTGATACAGGGTTTCCATCCATTATCGCGCAGATTCCATTTAAATTGCGCAAATTCTCTATTTAACTAGTGTCAATAAAATTAAATTTAATGATATTTAATTATTGATTGAAACTAGAAATATTATTTTGAGTGTAAATTTAGAGGTTTCCAACAATTTATGTTGCTAGTTTTTAAGTTATATCTGCGACGAAAAAAAACTAACCATAAAATTATTTTCAAGGAGGATTCCTTATCCAAATCTAAACATTTCATCGTTGCAGAGGCATATGTTTTATTTAAAAAGTATATTCATGGTACAGTGTGGGTGAATGGGAAGAAAACAGTTAGTGAGCTTAAGACAGCAATAAACTAGTCATATACACTAGTTACAGTTCATGATTGCCATCGATATTTTAATTGCGTGGAAAGCAGCACAAACGTCGGCGTAAATAAAAATAAGCTAGAATATTGATTTAAATATCCAAATCTTATTCTCGTTTCAATTACTCATTAAATATCTCAACAAAGAATTTTGTTGATAAGTCATTTAATAGGGGATTTGCGCGAAATAAAATGTAATTTGCCCTATAATGGATGGAAACCCTGTAAATATATTTATCAGCCTGGTAAAAATATAACTTTTTTTGCTGTAGTGAAAGAAGATATTCTATATAAATAGTCTCAATATCTATCCTATAGCGAGTTGTGTCAAGACATACGATTGTGGTTAAATTTTCGATATGAATTTAGTCAAAATCCTAAAAAAAGATATAAACTGAGCTTGATGAGTGTAAACTAGTATCTATCATTGATTCATGGTTCATAAATCAGAATATAACTGATATAATTTTTTTTTCTGATTAAGTTTCCCGCTTTGTAATATATATTGAAAAACTCACGAGTTGTTTTTTGATATAACGAAATCGATAAGATAATCCTGTTTCGAACCCACGACATATCGTTAACCCCCAAGTGATCATACACCTGAACCACTCAGAGATGTTCCCTGACTGGGATATACAAGATATCCTACATTATATCAAATAGCTACCAAACTTTTAATTTGTAAATTTTTCTTGATAGAAATTCTATCTGGGACCGTAATATCAAACACAAGATATATTTTCACGTTCTGTGTATTTCAACATTTTTTTATATCAATACATAAAATGTTAGGTTTCAATTCTTTTTATGTAAATTGCTTTTTATGAACGTTTATCTGTTGTGATTTTCATTTAGATTTTGGGTAAAACGTGATAAATTCAATGGGAATTGTGATATTGACAATTAATAACCTGTGCTTAGATTTTGCCTTTATTATCTAAATTAAATATTTTTAAATTACGTCTTATTTTTAATGATGTTTTCATAGATTATTTCATAGGTACTTGATAAAAAATACCTTTTGTCATTAAAAATGGAATGTGCGTGCATTGAATTGGAAAGTTTGTGAATCAACAGTGCAAGTTCATAAAAATTTTTAATTTTGTAAATAATCTTAGAAAACGAATATCCGCGAACAGAAACAGTAAATTAATGAATAAAAATGTATTAAATGAATGATGTCAACATATATAGGCACGAATCCTCACAATAATCTCTCTTTTTGCAGTTTTAAAAATGGTTTTGTTAAAATATATAATGTTCATAGGATTTTGAAATATTTTCAGCAATTTCGAAAGTTCAAAATGGTTGGAATGTAGGACAATCATTAGAAACTAGAACTTTTTTTATGTACAATCGTTCTAAAAAGACCTATTTCTAAGGCAACAAAATCTATCACACAGTTTTTATAATATTACATACAAATAATTATAAAACTCACCGCCGAGAGATTTAAAAAAATATTGTAACTAGACTTATAAGTAAACAATTTATTCCAGAATGACGTAAATAAAGGGGTCATTCTAAAAGATAATTTATATCATTTCAAAAATTTGAGTATTCATCCACATTATTTTACTCTCAGATAGAGGTCTACAAACCTCCTGTACTTTATAAACATCGACTTTAGTCAACCGAGAATGCGATGGTGTCTACGTATGGAAGGGACATAAACCAGGGGCACCCTTCTGAGAGCAGCTAGTGTAGTGGGGGCCTCACACCTTCTAAACATTTAACCCTATCCAATGAAAACTAGGGCAATGCTGACAAATCGTCATTCGTTGGCTGGGAAGTATCGCATTGTGCCCGTTTACACTCGAGTATTCATCTTGTAATAAATATATATTCTTAAGAACAAAAAAAGGATTTAAAGTTTCGATGAGGACAAACAATTGAACGACAGATCGTATAATACAAATAAAAAAAAGCATTAAATCCAAGAATATTACCGTGTTGTCATTAATCTTCAGATGTTCTATTTGGGACTAAATTTAAACTAAAAAGTTTGAATATTGATCGTTACATTTATTTTATTTGTAAATTAAAATATTTTCAAAAATGAAAAGCTATTGAAACAAGTTATTTTCATAAAAATATATTGTCCTTTATCGCAGATCGGAATCGATCAAGAGTTTCAAAACATCCAAAGTCCATGAATTATTTTACTCACAAAACTAAAGTCATTTGTATGTCTACTCGAGAACATGTTATCTTTGTGGTAAAGTATAGTTTATTGATTTCGACGCCACTCATACGATAATTGAATCACTATAATACACAACGTAACATTTTTTAACACTTTCTAGAAAATGGTGGGCAAAATCAACATTAACTAGATAGAATATGATAAAACATAGTCTTTGGTGGGGTAAACTATCGAATTAATATCTTAATCATGTATTAGTTAACCAAATGTTCAATAAAAAAAATGTATTTGATTCAATACTTCAAGTTTAAATAAAAATACGAAATGGTTACAGAGTTATTTAACGTTGTTTACTTCAATAAATACTGAAGTTTATCAGAAATTTGGGATCGATAAAAGTTATCCAATAGTTGTGCCAACTCTTGCTGCATGTTTGAAGTATATATTTACAGCAGACTGTACGGGATTATAAGTTCTATTGACGTTGGGTGAATTTTTACTTACATGGTATAAAAATATTCTCGAGGATGTATGTATCACCCAACAGAGCAAATTGTTTCATTGTCATCGTTTCTATGTTAACAAAACTTGGAATAATTGAGTCACACGTAAAATCTGTAAAATTTTTTCAGTTTGGAATTTTTCATGCATGTTAGTCACATTTCAGATCAAATAGGTCTAGCATCAGAGAACTTGGTGCAATTTCAAAATAACATATAAATAGTGATGACAAGATATCAAACTCGGTAGATAATTTTGTGACTAAAACTACTATAAAACTAATTTTTCTAGTGGAGATCATATTAGTGTATCTCTTATTTCAAGTAATCTGTGTAACCATATATTTTATTTTGGAAACTGTTTTTTGAGATTTTGATAGAGCTGGCGATCAACCGTTTTAGCTTTACCTAGAATGCCATTACTGTTGACAAGATTTCGTGATTAAAAACGAGATTAACCTGAAGTTTGTTGTTGAGATCTTGTCATATGTTCAAAGCGATCAACTGTAAACGTCTGATCTTACATCCCCTGTGATTTTCTGAGTTACTGATACTCAGTATATTTCCCACTCATAAATATCACAACACCATCTGTATTTCAGATTCAAGAAATATCTAGCCACGTTCTCCAACGTCATTCAACGTGCAGCTGTATCATACTATACATCGATGTGATTCGAATCACAATATTTATGTAGACTGATAAATTTTTTATGATTCCAACTTCTTGCCAGAATAAAATTAATAATTTTCAACAATTGGATCCATGACATGATTCATATCAAGCACATATTTACATCAAACTTCAGATGTATTAATTAATCTAAAAATACCACTCTTTGTTAACATTGGCCTCTGCAACACTGTCATTCAGTACATTGAATTGCTAAACTTTCTTTCTGGTAAGAATCGTCTTTCGTATAATGATTATTTTCTACATTGTAATTCCAATGTATTCACAGAATTTTCGCTCATTCATAAACATATTTTCCTGTAGAAATATCTTTCATTCATTCCATTGACAGTGTTTTTTCTGCTAGGTCAAACTTTTATGAGATTTCTCTTAAGGTTCAGGCACGGCAGTTTGCGATGTCAATGATTTCATCTTATCAGAATGACAAATGCCGAAACGAAGGTACACACCATTTCAACTATGAGTTCTGATCATCATTAATTGCATAGTTATGACGAGCAACAGATCTCGTCAATAAATTGACTTTAAACATTTTTCTGTATCGTATCCAAACATTATCTACTACATCGAGAATCGCTCTTTATATAAATTCACCATCACTGAAAGATTTACTGTGCTAAGCGATGCTTTTTGAGACTACAAAGCTTGCACAAGTAGCGGTTCTTTGAGCGTTGGTGTTTATTTGGATTAAATCAAGGGGCTTAAGAAGATTTCCATAGTTATCTTGCTCTTGTTTGGTTTTCTTATGCTGATAAATTATTGCCGTAATCTTCATGTTCTGTCGCATAATGGCGGCAAATATTTGACTCTTTCAACACGAATACACTTTCAGTGTTAAGAAAACATACGGTTTTGTGGTCGATTTCTGTAAAATAGTATTTTGACATCCATCGTTGATAAATTTGCTACGCTTACAATTGACTTAATGTTTCATGGCAATATTCATGATTAGATTCTAATTCTATATTCTAAATTACGGAGAACGTTACCAAGGAACCACGGACAATAATTTTTAGTTAATACATGGTTATTACACACTTGATTTAACCGAGTTAACGAGTATAATATGGGAGAAAATGTATAGTAAATGGTCGCAAGCCATATAACGATATATATTTGAAAACAGTTTTCTGTCGGATCATACTCGCGTGCAGTATATTGCCTTATTATTGCCTAGAGTCACCAACCGACACGAGAACAAATAGATCATACCACATTTAAATATCTTTATAAATTTTATAATGCTTTAAACGATTATTACAATCTTAAACGCCTGCAAAAAGCAATTGTGGATGTACCAGGAATTCACTATCCCTGGATATCACCAACATCGTTCATTTCAAACAATTAGATCGCAAATATGCAAAAATAATTTATTTTGTCTGCCTAGTTTGATTCATGGTGTAAAGTTTTATATGAAATTATTTTCTACAAAGTAAAACAGTTGAAAATTCTCGATAAATATTTATGTAATTGTAATTTCATCTGATATTAATGATGGCGAAGAACGCATTCAATTACTTACGATAAATGATGATAATTTATATCCTCAAAAATTGCGTTTCGGAACTAGTCAAAAACAAATCTAACATTCGAAAAACAAACTCTAAAATTGTAGTAAGGCGGCGATATCATTGACAATCTATATATGAAGCCATAAAATTGATTGAAACGTCATTGAATTTTTTTGTATTTTGACACTGATTTATGAGACGAAATTTATTAATGATAAATTGTGCTGAAAACGACAATACTGAATATTAAATATCATTTAACAATATTTTTGAGATTTTGAGAAATGAGCACTTAGCTCGGAGTCTCTATATAATATTTTTGTCCCAAAGTATTAACTGGTAAATGTTGTAGGTACGGCCTCTTAGACTAATGTAATGTCGTTGCCTTATTCAACAAATTACGCGATAACTTCGCCTAATCTTACCCTAAATTTAATTGAACCAAATTTTATTTTAAATTATTTTAGTTAATTCTCAAGGATAATTTGAGAATGTATCATTTTAAATACATTTTTTTTTGATATTGCGTATTGTTGACCATCCATTTACAACAGAAAAAATATTTTTTCTATTCATAACCATACCACAGTTCGTGAAAGAAATTTTGACCTATGATTTATTTACATTTTTTGGACGATTTAATAATATTGGTATCTTTAAATTCAGGTTGACTAGTGTTAATTCTGGTATAGTTTTAGGCAAAAAATTTAGGTATCCGTATTGATGAACGATGGATTGAATTAGTCTATCATTCGGATAACATCGTGCATGATCGATATAAAATTTGCAAACCTCAATTTAAAAATATAATATAGCCAAATGTAGAAAGATTTTTGTTTGAAATGGTTCGGAAGTTTCACTCTGCGTTATCTAGTTATGATAGATATATAAATATAGGGTAACTAACCTCGGTTACAAACGGACTCTGGTTACAAATTTTTTGAAACTAAAATATTATCGATACCTAATATCCTACACCTTTTATTCTCGATTCATTTTGTAATATTTTCAACGCATGCGTTACATTGTTTGATTCTAAATTTTAAAAGGGTTTTTAAGAATTTCCAATATTTTTGATTACACAAATTTGAAATATGTTCAAATTTATTTCGACATTTGTAAAAAATAATTGGTCTGCCAATAAAATTTTGGTTAACAAGAACGAAATGCAACATTTATATTTCTAGTATTTTATGATAAAAAATTTTAATTTTCGATAAAGATTACGATTGAATTCTTCTGAGGTTTTGCGTCAGTTTTGTAATTCATTAGAGGTGTTTTTTATGAAATTTGCTTAAAATTGATGATGTCCAAGAAGAGTTGTTTAAAAATATTTTCTCTGAATTATAGAATACCTTTCTTCTTCAATCAGAGTATTTATCTTGGTTAAACTGATAACAGAAATGTTCATTTTCTCATCTCGATAGATCATTATGTGATATATCATCGAGAAAGATGGTATTTTTATTTCATTCATATACATCAATTAAATTCAATATATGTGACATTCTCGACAAACATTTCATTTATTTGTTCAAAAAAATTCGAAAATGGGAATGTAACAATTTACGAATGCGTGAAAGTTAAAACTCACAATAATTCAATAAAAAATTGACGAAGAAGGGGTGCGTTTTTATCATCTATGATGTAAAAACATGATTTGAAATTATCATTTTTTTACACATATTTGACACTATTTTGTTAAATATATAATCAGGCTATTATAATATTATTGACATATTCTCATAATTAACCTTCAATTATACAACATATGCACGAAAAACGATATGAACGAAATATGTAATTTTGAAAAGAGTAAATGACGAAATAGTTGGATTGTTGAAACAATATTATATTTAGTCATGTTAAGGATTTCATGATCATTTTCTAAATCTGGCTAGGTTTGAGGTATTTAACGATGTTATATTGTCTAAATAAGTGGAATCATCTCCGTTAGGCAGGCCACGTAGGAAAAAATGAAGTCCTTGGCAGGCCGGATTTAAGATTAAATACCATATTCTGATATTAGTCCACCAAATCTGAAAATGAATAAATCGTATCGAAGATAATCAATTTAGCTTAAATATACAGGCAAAACAAAACTAAATAATGTCACCCTATTTAATACGATAATTATTGAATTCAACTAGATATTTGTGGTATATCAAAGTCATTAAAAAATTGTTTTAACTCTAGCTCAATGTTTGAAGTAGAAATTCCCAGAAAGTTACTGGACGTAAATATCTGTTAAATTGAAACAAAGTTTGGTCTTGTTAATTTTTATTGTCGAAAATGTTTGTTCGCAGATGTATGTAGACCCGAACAGAACAAGTAGTTTCATGACCATCGTTCTCAAGCCGATATACTTTGAATCATTGAGTAACGGGTAAAATTTTTCAATGTTTTCCGATTTGACTTTTTGTTTCAGGGTATGGTAGCACTGTAGGTCATTTAATACTAATTGTAGAGCAGGTGTTGTCTTTTCTAAATCGCTTGCTAAGGGTGATTGCAAGATATCAAACTCACGAGAATATTTCTAGAAGAATCGAACACGACGAATAAATTCAATATCTAAAGCAGATATCATTTTTGTATAATTTTTACTTGACGCCATCGAGAGTTCGATAGTGTCAAGTGTTGGTAGGTGCATCGTGATCTGTTGACGGAGCTGGCGAGAAAACAATTTTATTTTTACCTGAAATGCATTCATAACATAGTACATTTCATGAGAAAAAACGCCATTACCTTGATATTTTGACTTAAGCTCTTCCATGTACTCGAAAATATCAAGCGTACACCACCGATCTGACGGCCATAGTGATTCTCTTAGCTGAGGATATTGAACATCTTTCGCTTTTATTGCCAAAAACATTAAAATATTTCTCAGAAAATCCGAGACACATCTAAGAACTTTTCACAAATTAACCAGCCCACCGCGGTAGGGTACTGGACATCATTGTGATCCGAACCACATTCTTCAAGAAGTATCATAAATTATCTATGATTAAAACCTCTTGCCTGGAAAAAATTTAAAATTTTTATAATTGGATCCATCAAATGTTTCATTTCAAGTACAGCTTGGCATAATATCTCATTGTGTATTATACAGTAAAAAAATATCAACTCCTTGTTTGAATCGACCTAGGCAACATGGTCGCTCATTCTCTTGATTAGACCAATTTTCTTTGCTGTCATGGAGTGAGAACTATCTTTTGTAAAACTTGTCATTTTCTGGCATGGTAATTCAAATATACGCGAAGCTTTTTAGGCATTTGAAAACATCTTCTACGGTCATAAAGTCTTTCATTGATTTCATTGACAGCAATTCTTCGTTGATTTCGAAGTTTCGTGAAATTCCACTTTAAAAGATCAGTAACCCTGTAGTGTCATTATTGTCAGTATTTCATAAAATTCCATTTTAAAAGAGCTGAAATAAAAAGGACACGCCTTGTAAGTGGTGTTTTCAGATCTTTATCAATTGCTTCAATGATGCAAATAATAGTTTTTCTCGATAAGCTGATTTCTTCGAATTTTTTAGCGATGTTCAGAACAAACTTGATCTAGAACATCGAGCATGCATATTTTGACAAATTCATCATCACAGAGCGAATTGCTGTGCTTAACTATGTTGTAGGCTACCATGAAGCATTCACGAGTAGCTGCTATCACGGTATTTTTTCTTTTGTGAAGATATTCTGCTGCTTTACAATCTTTCTGTCCAGTTCTTTTTCTCTTGTTGGTTGTTATTCTGTTGATAAAGTACTGCTGTATTGTCAATGCTTCGTGACATAATGTTGGCTAATGATGTAGTTTTTCAACATGGAATCAATTTTATTGCACAGTAAACATACTGCATTTTTGTCGACTTCTGTAAAAATAGTACATGTATATCCCATCATTTTTAAATATGTGACGCTCCTTGACAACTTTATGTTTCTTAGAAGCATTCATGATTACATTCTAATGGTTAAATTAAAATATTAAACACAAGCCGACGATGAATAACGAAGTGCTATTTTTAGTTAGTACTTAGTTTTTAAAACTTTAATTTTGCAGGTATAGTAAGAAATTACTGGGAGACTATGTCAGGATATTTTCACAGGCAAAATTACCATATATTTCAAAAAATTCTTCAAAGCTGGACAAAATGTCATCGAGGGCAGAATCATGCCGCGGGCCGTATTCGCCCCACCTCTTGTTTAAATTGTGAAATCTAATGAATCATTGCTGATGTATATGAGTAAATACAGCCGAGATTCTTGCAAAAGATTTAAGGACCAAGTTTAATATTTGGTAATATTGGAGCTCATAATATGTGATCTTCGTTAGTTTAAATACGTTAATATATGAAATGGTTGTTCTAATGAGCTTTTGTAATCCATTTTCTATGAGAATCTGGAAATTAAACAATTGAACAAATATTTATATCATTTTCAATCATCGAAATAATAAAGAGTATACAAGGTCACGAATACGATTAACAGAATAATATTAATGATGTTGTTAGGATTTACATGTGTTTGAGATTAGTGACAGGGAGCATGCGCGAATAATATTAAACACATTTTACCACAAATTCTCAAAAATGATATACAGATTCAAAACTATTAATCATCTGTTGTAAATCTATTCTCCTCATCAGTTTGTTCATTTGTCTACAAAAAAGAAGACATGGACAAAAAATAACACTTGATAATTTAATTTCGAGAATAATATTAACGTATTCACGTTGTTTTCAAACAGTTGCAAATTGGCGAAGAATCAATAAAAATCAGAGAATCGATAGAGGCTATTGTTTTATGACAAAATACCCAAAAAATAATCAAAGCTTTTGTGTTGGGCTTTGACCATTTAATTATAAAAATATTTGATTTTTTGATATCGTAACAAATAAATTGAGTGAAATGTTTTAATTTGGCCATTTTTGATTAAAAACCCTTTATTATAAAACATGATCGAAATATAAATTTGCGAATTTATTTACCAGCTAGTATCAAAATGATGTCGGAACAAATGCAAGATATCCAGAATCCAAACAGACCGGAAGGGCCATCACCACAGATTCTATTACGAAATGAAATTCACATTCCAGGAATGAATCAATACATTGTCACCATGGAGCAGATCAAGGGGTGTAGAGTTTTTGTGATCACGAAACCTTCAAAATATTATTGTAAGAGACAAATCATCGTTCCCGTGAAATTTTACAAAGATTTATTAGATCGAATCGAACATATCCTATCCATCAATCTGTCTACTAAATACATTAATAAGGTAAGTCTTTTTGGTTTGGTCAAAACTCTAAGAACGGATATGGAAGATTATAGAAGTTATTACTATAATATCTCTTCTCAAAATGGAATTTACTACGCGACAATCATCCAAGTCAAAAATTGCAACCTTACAATTTTTACTCTTGATTTTTTATCCCTAAAATCTATTGGAGTTGTTATCAAGTATTTTTAGCTTCAAATTAGAACTATTCTTGAGGACAGTAATCAAAGTTTCTGGAGTAATCTTGAGACCGTTGAATACTCATGCCCTGACTTACTGGCCGGTATTATATTTTTAACATCAGGAGAAGATGATTCCGATTCGTCTACATACAGGGACAGAAGTGAATCTAAATTAAAATTCTTATACTCTGATTAAGCTAGTTAAAATAATATTAAATTATTTTAGACTTATAAATCATTTTAAACTAATTTTTCCTCTTTTTTAATTGAAAGGTTAACTCAATTTCAGTGTATGTGCTGCTTATCAATAATTAATTTAACAATATTTTTTAGAATGAATTGTGGGTTCTATTAATGAACATTTCTCTTAGTGATTATTTTCATCAAGTAATTTGACTCTGTCTAATGCTACTATTCAATTACAAATCACTTTCACATGATTAGAACCAAACCATGTTTTCTCGTTACCTTAAAATGTTTATCCAATATTATTGACAAAAAAACAGAGCATATGAGTACAATATTACCAAGATGTGCATTTTTATAATTTGTATGAGAATGTCCTATTAAGCAACCTGACTTTGATCGAATATGAATGAAAACAAACATTTTACTTTCTAGTGTACACACAGATTCATAAATTAAAGCTTAGCGATGAGAATATTCGGATATACCTAATGGAATCTGAATGGTTCACATTTAAAAAGTGATTGGGCCAAGCAGACACTTATATATCGTTTAATCAATGAGACTAATTCAACATAAGTAGCTATACGTAACAGTTTTTATAATAAAATTTGACTGCTGAAATTCAGATGGGCCGTGAAAAAATCAAATATTGGTATGATGAAACCTAATGTGGGCATGAAAAGCGATGATATAATCTGACTATTATTCTAAGTTAGGCTCTTGATCACAAAGTAGCCGAGACCCACTGTTTACATTTCCTGAGTTGCCTGTGCAGTGAAACATTTTCTTCAGGAGGGCCACACGCAGAACTGCGAGTGTGAAGAAAAGTTATTTCTCGAGAGCCAGACTAAACCACAAGCACCATTGCGGATCTTAAATGACTGTTTGCCCTCAGGGTACTTGGTCGTCCTCTTTGATTCTGGGGAGGAGTTTGGGTATACGAATTCGTCTTGATGGCCCTTAAGATAGAGGTCAACTTCTGCTATTTAGACACGAGTTCTTGACCTGGAGCTGAAGCAGCTATGGCTTAAGGGCACTCTTTATTGGCTGTTCAGTAATGTCTTTTGATGCGGAAATGAGCAATAGAAATCGGGATCGAGCTCATTAAACTGCGGGAGTATGAAAATTTCTAACGTGCTCCAATATCGCCTTCATAGCTAACAGCATCAAAGTTACCTTTCGCATTGAGCCATTAGGAACTCAAAAGGAGCTACGGGGCGGAGCTTGACTCTGGAATGGAGTGGTTTGTGGAATGGCCATACAATCGAAAACTATCCTTAATCGAGCCACGACCAGAGAGTAGAAACTTTCTAAAAAATAAGAAAACGCTCAACTCTAACCGCATAAGAGTTCAGTCAGCAAGTGTGAGAGCGAGATCGGGTTTCGGGCTGACTAAACCTAGAAATTATAAAACTTATTCAGGAGCTCCAGAAAAGGCCGAGTCGCAAACCGTAACAGAGTAGCTTCACGAACTTTATGTGCTTTGAACTGGACTCTCAAATAGACGGGTTCGAGGAGGTGCGATAAAATCCCAAAAAATTTGGATCGAGATACTACCAGAGAGGAGTAAGTTTGTACAAAATGAAAATGCTTCACTCTAACTCCAATCGAGTACTTCAGGAAGTGCATTGGCGATATCAAGTTCATGCGGATAAAGCTGAGAAAATATAGAACTTCCTCAAGAGATTCAGAAACGGCTGAATCCCAAACCACAATAGAGTTACCCAAGTGAAGGGGCTCAAGAAGCTCTATAGGGTTTGATATGACATCTCAAATGCATTCGGTTAGAGGTTGGGCGATAAAATCGCAAACCATCCTGAATCGAGCGACGACTAGAGACGAGCAAAATTCTACAAAAATAAAATGACCAACTATAGCAAAAACCCATTAGAGCTAAGGAAAAAAGCGAGCAATTCCGAATTACATTATCGGAAATCTCAAGTAGAGAGCCCCAGAACCCTCTCCGAGAAATGCGGCGTTCTCACTCGTAAGCGTCACGTGAGGGATCGAATCTATTCCGTTGTTACAAAGAGACTGCGTTATCTCTGACGATCGAGCGTCGAACGTGGATGCGAATTGCGTCTTACTCCAAAGGGCAGCAGGGCATACGTATGTCATTCTAAGACATACACTCAGTCGGAGATTGACCTCAAGCAAGGTCAGGATTCATGGTTGTTTCCTTAGCACTTAAACTCACCTTTAAAAATGCAGGCGCCGCTATGAAAATTAACTAAAATTGATAACAAATGAGACTGTTGGTATATAAGGCATTTTTAAACATTCAAAATGATTAGATTTGTTTAAGTAAATACAATTTTTTTTATTAATTTATTGCTTGATTTGTCCTACAAAGTTTGAGAATAGAGCATCTCTAATAACCAAATTATTTTTTTCTAACATTAAATGTTTAAACAAAAGTACTGTAGTATGATCAAAATATGACATTTTGTTTTGCCGATCTCATAGGCGAGGCACATATTGAATTTCAAAATTGGATATTTTTGAATGTAAAAATCACCAAGGACCTAATTCATTTTAAAAATATACCTCAATATTCCATAATATATATTTAACACCATCTTAAAATGTTTAATCAAAAAAATCTTTTCTTAAATAGCGGTCATTTTAAATCCATTTTAATTACTGTAGAAATTAATGTAATGTTTTAGTAATGCACTTGCGCACTACACAAACTAGCAATTAATATAATGGCGACGAGATGCAGGAAGATATATCAAAATTCATGATGTATAAATTTATGGAGAACAGCGAAACGTGGAACAGCTACAAAAATCGATTCCTGAGGGCTCTAAATATTAACAACTTTAAAATATCAAGCAGTGAAACCAAGGTCCTTTGTTTCCTTCATCATGTTGGTTCAGAGGTCAATAACATTTTAACGACTAATTTCCATCCTCGGGACCTGGAAGATATACCATTTGATGACATTATGGTATATTTAGAGAATCATTTTGAGTCCAAGCGCCCCATACTTGTCAGAAGAATGTAGTTCCAGAACCGTAAACGGGACGAGTCAGAGTCGGTTGAGAAGTACATTATGGCCCTCAAGACATTGGATTCACATTGCGAATTAGGCGGAAACAATGACGAACGCATTCGAGATCAATGTATAATCGGTATTTTAAACGGAGAGTTCCAACAAGAACTAGTAAAGTTATGTGAGAGAAAAAAAACTCAATTAAGAGATGTAGTTAAGTTAGCATCCTTTCTGGAAAGTACTACTTCTACTCCGGAAAATCCTAAAGTTTTCAAAACTTTCATGAGCAAACAAAGGGTTCAAAACAGAGGAGACGTAGAACGAACACTCTGTAGGGAAACTGATTGTATGAACTGCGGGCATCCGAAGCACAGAAATAAGGGTGATTGTCCGGCGAAAAACGTTGAATGTTTCTATTGCAAAAAGACTGGCCATTTCGCTTCGGTCTGCTTGAAACGACCTAATGTTCATATTACATCTTCCAGCAAGCGTCAACAGCAAGTTAGCTTGGAGACATTTACTGATGACAATCCTGAAAAACAGGAGACGCCAAATAACAATTACCTTCATGTGATTGGGACCAGTGATCATTAATTTAATGTGAACAACATCAAAGGGTCTATTTGACTGAAAGTTAAAATTCAGAATCTGGATGTAACAATGAACGTTGATTCTGGAGCAGCTGTATCTTGTGCAGGAAAATCACTTTGGAAAAAGATTGGCTCTCCTAATCTTGAGAAATGTTCTACTCTACGTGGTTACATGGGTTCAATAATTAAAACAATGGGGAAGGCAACAGTTTGCGTCGAATACAACAACAAAACTTTCTACCTGCAACTTTATATCGTCGACGGTGAGGATATACCATTACTTGGGCTTGAGTGGATGCGTGCTCTCGGAATCTCTGTATCATACGATCGTTCATCTACGTTGAACGTCAATAATCTAAAATGTATTGACGACATCATCTCTAAATATCCCAAGTTGTTTTCAAACAAATTGGGTCATATAAAGGGATACGAAATAACTATAAATGTTTCTCGGATAGCCAAACCTATCATCTGGAAACCGCGTCCAGTTCCATTCGCGATTAGAGACAAATTAGAACAAGAACTTGAGCGACTTACACGAGAAAATATTATTGAAAAAATCGATACCCTCAACCAACAAATTAAATGGGCTTCTCCTATTGTATGCGTTTCAAAGCCAAACGGAGATGTTAGAATTTGCGCCGACTTCAAAGTCTCAATTAATAAATATGTCGAACCAGAGCCACATGCCATACCGAGATTTGAAGAGGTCATGAGTCATTTATATGGTGGAGTTTTGTTCTCCGTCATAGATCTAAAGGACGCATATTTGCAGATGAACGTTGAGAAATCATCACGAGATTATTTGACCATCTCGACACACAAAGGTTTCTACCGGTACAAAAGGTTGCCGTTTGGGATAACGACGGCACCAGCAGTTTTTCAGAGATATATGGATCATGTGCTTGTTGGGATACCAGGAGTTGCTTGTTACCTGGATGACATTATTATCACGGGGCGAACAAACGACGAGCATATAAAGAATCTCGAAGAGGTTTTAAATCGACTGGAATCTTGCGGCATAACGACCCAGATCAACAAGTGCAAATTCCTACAAAAAGAAATTCAATATTTAGGTCATAATATTGATAAAAATGGAATCCATCCCTCTTCAAATAAAATATCTCCGATCAAAAATTGTCAAAGTCCTACAAATAGAAAAGAATTAAAAGTCATTTTAGGTGCAATTGGATATTATTCACGATTCTTACCTATGTTGCACGCCGAATGCTCTGAACTTTACCGTCTTACGAAGAAAAACGCTAAATTTGAGTGGACGGAATACCATGAACAAATTTTCAACGATATCAAAAAAAGCTCACCGACGAAAGTACATTAGTGCATTAGGATCCATCTCTTCCAATAATATTACGAACAGATGCATCAAATGTTGGGATAGGAGCAGTCTTACTCCATTTAACACAAGATAAGGATGAAAAACCTATTTGTTACGCATCAAGAACACTTCGAGATAGCGAGAAGAANGAACCAATGGCCAAGTGGAGCGAACAATTCAAACAATCAAAAATAGGTACAAAAAACTAACGAACGTTCATGATATCCGGAAACGTTTAAGTATTACATTGTTTTGGTACCGGATAACACCTCATCAGTCTTCAAATCGGAGTCCAGCTGAAGCTATGTTCAAACGTAAGATAAATACCTTAATTGACAACATCCGCCCCAGTATTGTGTCAAATCTGGAATTTTCAAGTATCAAAAGGTCACTTGATCATCTTAAACATTCCAAATTTAGGGAATTTAAAGCAGGTGATGAAGTGTGGATAATAAATGAATGGACTAGAGGCTAAATATTCTAGAAGGGTGACGGAAAGATCTGGAGATTTTTCTTACAAACTGGACACATGACGACTTGTAAAAAGAAAGCACGCTGATCAGCTGAGATTAAAAGAACAAACACCAGACACCTCCACACCTGATGGAAAGGCAAATTCAAACCATCATTCATATGATGAATTCGAAAACGCTCTGGAGGCCAATAAACAAAACACAGGCGATGTTTGTGAGCCATCCGACATGGAAAAACATGAACTTGCCATGCACGAATCTCAGCAAGAAGAGTGAATCGAGATGAAATCTGAAGTCAAATAAAATTTGACGTTGAGACGATATGAAAGAATCAAGAACCGGTTTTAAAGGTCTAAACTACCTGACAAAAACATCGCAGAAAATATTAATAGACATATGTAGCAATAAATCTAATGTTTAAGTTATGCACGTGCGCGCAGCACATACGAGCAATTACAAAAAATAACCTTGCAAGCTTTTCTGTACATATCAAAAATGAATATATAGCTTTAAAACAAAAAATACTAAATTCCGATCTCTGCCAAATACCATTAAAGGCTTGAGTGAACCAGTTTTCACAAAATTTGAAGTAATAAACAAAATGATAGTTATAGACTACGATATAAAGTAAACTTTGACTATGTTGCAGCCAAAGACAATTAACCAAGAATTTTGATTCTAACCAATCTTTTGGAATATTTCGTTCTTTGTATTTCACTTATCATGCAGAGAATAAACGATGAAATCCAAAACAAATACTCGCATAATAGGGTTTTTAATTAAATTGTCTTTTTTTCAAATCAATTATGTTGATTCACAACATTTAGAAAACTTATTATAATTCGCATAAAACAATTTCGATAAACAAACTCGGGAAAAAATTTAATTATTAGTTTTCGATCGATTAATTGGTACATATATTTAACATTTATAAGTATGAGTGTTCGATAGAAATGTCCATTCCTTTATTACGTCTTTTGAAACATCGTATATTCTTTTTTAAAAAGGCACATATTTTTGTCTTCTAAAATATTTTGCGTATTAAAACATGCCTGTGCATATATTTACATTGCTGACTACAAATCGAAAACTACTAACCACGTGAATGCTAGACATAAATTGAGTTGCCATGTATACCTGAGTTAAGAGTTTTTGTTGCAAATTCAAAAAATAATAATCCATTTTGTTGAAGCGCGTTTAGTAAAGTGCGAATTGCTGCTAACATTTCCAAAACCAAATGCATATTTAATCTCTCTCTGGCCTGTTAACACGTCTTCTTGATAATATTTTCAACATTTGAACGAAAATATTTCGAGATATATACACTAAATCCCGTTAAAGATGTACACCATTGATATGAAGACATTAAGAATTACTGACTATGCTCTTATTATACAAATAAAATGATTAAATTTCAACCGAATTTCTGTATTAGACTAAATATATTATCGTTCAACGACCGTGCATATACGACTTGGTAATCTAACATAATATTCTAAATATCTGAAATACGTCATCTTTTAACTTTAATATTCATTTTAAAATAAAAGAATAGTTTCGTCCATTGAATGTCATCCACCCAGATACTGATATTTTAAACTAGAAATATTGTAATTATCAATATCTCAGCAGATTATCATGTTTAAATAAGGATATTATTACGATTAATATAAATTATTGCTTTGTAGGTAACTGTTCAGGAATCGAATAGAATTATTTGGTATTTTTCGTAAAATTTCGAAAGCAATTGTTTCCGAATAAACGACAAAGAGAAAGAATAGATCATGATCTCTCTGGCTTAGAATCTCTAATGTTAGGACCCAGGATGTTGTTCTCATCACTATGTTAAAGATTGAAACAGATAGTTTTCATGACATCGTCCGTTAACTTGACATCACACTAAATGCCGAATCCGATTTAAACAAACAACGAATATTATGATCATGGTCACTTTTTATCGAAATTCTTCTGACAATCAACTGATGATATATTGATTCAAACTCATTATAGAAAAAGTAGTAAAAGATTAGATTGGCTAAAAAATGTCTCAAAGCGACTCGTGGTTCGCGATGAGGAAATATTTAGGTCTAAAGAGAAATTTCTCAAATAAAATTATGATATATATGTGATTCCTAAAGTCCTGTTCGTCACATATTTGCATTCTAGTCGTGATGTTTTAATATTTTTAGATTCATTTTATATATTTACAAATATTTATATTCAACACAAATTTTTTTGTCTGTTATTGTATACTGTTATGATTTTTATCATTTAATATCGATTTGTCAAAAAATTTGGTTGATAAAATTAAAGTTCCAATTATCTATATTCTTCAAATAACAAGCTGATTACGTCTTTTTGTTGATATATTGTACAACAGATTAGGGATCATCACAAATTTAATTTTGTCGTGAACATGTTTTTATCCGAAAATACTAAAATATGTCCAATGATGATCGATTATTAAGAGAAAAAATAAAACGTGTAGATGAAGCGAAAATTTGACGATTTTCTTAACCATTTCATTTAGATTTTACTGATTAGTTTATGTTTGATCCAAAATATTGTAGAAAAACTGTTTATTGATATGTGGATTTTGTGTTATAGATACAAACAGATATAGTCTTGCGAGTCACCTAACGACAAAACATTTAGAGATATGTGTTAAATATCAACTAAATGTGGATTCATTGAAATAGTTTGTACATAAACTGAAAGGTTCTCTGGAGACTCTACAACATATTATCGCGAAAGCTTACTAACAAAGCTAGATTGTGTATTTGCGTCTTAAAAATTCGCTCTGCTTTGTGATTACAAAATGTAGCTGTTTACAGATTCAGAAGATATACTAATACCCGCTATTAAACATGCATATAAAATGCCTTGTGATAAACTGCGGCAAATATTTATTCAGGTCCTCTAATCAAAAAATATGATGATCTCTCTAGCTGATGATTTAGCTAGAAAATTTCACCGCTGATTAAATAGTCATTAAAAATTTCATATGTTTTCCTAATGGAAACAAACGAAAACAATGACATTTTAATATGAATCAGCTAACAGTTTTTGATCATGCTATTAACGACAAATAATGTCATCTAGGAACTCTTTGGACTTGAGTCAATAAATTCAGACACCAAATGGAGTGATCTGTTAGAAACCCATTTATCTCTAGGACAGAAAAAAATAGAATAGAGAAAATTTGTAAGTATATGCACAGATGCGACGCGTCTACGATAAGTAATAAATCAGGTGTCTGACATTAATAGAACAGTTTCTAGTTTGCACATTTCTGAAATTTTTACTGTTTTTTAATCCCAGAAGCCATATGTGAGACAAAATTTAAAATAAAACATGTTATGGTTGATATTCTAATATATGTCAATAAAATCCGAATTAATTTTCTCAACGGGAAGAATTTCAGGAAGATTTATCCGATATAAACGTGGAACACTGCCATCTACTAGCCGACTATGAATATCATTGCTATAAAAAAGTTTCTGCGCGGTTTTGGGCATTAAAAATGGTTTCTGATTGTGGAGAAACTACTGAATTTCAAACAATAGAGAATGTATTTGGAATGATTACTGTCAAAATGATCGAGTGTTCATTGTAGACGAAACTTAACATTTCAGATGTATAAATCAGAAGCTTCACGGAAAATATTCTGTTCACTAATTGATGACCCTATTAAATTAAACAAAATGAAATTATGTCTGTTTATCTGACGATTGACATCAGGGACTTTACAAGCGTTTCAGAATCTGATAGAATGTTTAGTTTTAAATACATTAAGTGTTTTAAAGTACTATATTAAATTAGACATTCTTCTCGATGTGTTTGTGTGTAGATTTGAAGAATTTGAAAATGAAAAAAAATGTTACGCTCATCATAAATCCTTGTTTATTTTCCATTAACCAAGATATGCCCATCGCACCAGAACCGTCAATTATAGGTAATTTACATGAAACAAATTCTATGTTAAGTACATTTCTGTAACATACTGATTCATATTCCGTTTCCGTACACAAAATTAAGCCAACTAATGTTCTCACAACAATTGAAATATATAAATGTTTTTTCGCCAACTCATACATTTGTCAGTTTGGTTTTAACTACAGAGGTGAGTGGTGATATGTATCGATGACAAATCAAGTAAAAAGCAACGTTGCAGACTAATAGGTTCTAAAATCTCTGTCTCTTTAATATCAGGAGATATTTCGATATACCAAGATATCGAAAAACTCCCGCAGGATTATAATGTACTGTGTATTACGAATAGTTATAATTTATAATACACAGGAGTTTAAACCAATTATCATAAAAAATTGTTAGTATCAAAAATGCGATTGAACTACTAGTAGAATTTTTATTAGCACTAGCTCGCAGAATTTTACAAAACGGATTAAGTTGTTCAAGGCATTGGAAACGTCGAAAACCCTGGGCTAGCGACTTATATCGACACCAGACGAATGATGGCATTGTAAAATAAATAAAAATATTGATAAATTATACGAGGCTTGAGACAATGAAACAACATTAACAATATACGAAAATCATATGGGAAATGCCTGCAACTACCTAGTCACGCGTGCCTGACTCAGAGGTTAGACAAATATCATTGATGTCGAATAATTTAACAGAAAATCATCTTTAGATCGTTGATAAATACTGCCTAGTTTGATTCATCAGCATAATTTTATACACAACAGTTGTGTAAAATGTAAGACAGTTGACAAGCGTGACTAAATAATTACTGCAATCTGTACAATACATACAAAAATTGTAGGTGACGCATTCTCTAACTCGTCGAAAAAACAAAAGAACAAACTTTCAATTTACTTTCTCAAAAGTCTATTCCATTTATGTCTACTAAATCCAAAAATGTGAAGGGCAGCCTCTTGATATATTAAGAGATGATGCTAAATCAATGTTCAGCTTTAGAGGAAGCCATAACTCTGATTTTAACATTATCTAATATATTGTAATTAGACACCAGTTGTTACGATGAAATTAGCAACAAAAGAATCGGCTTGAAAGAGAAAATACTCTGAATATTAAATATAATATCAAACGAAAATGCTGATATGTTTAACAAGTTATCAATTTTGGCGTATATTTCTACCATTGTCTGACTTTGAGGTAATAACTGGTCAATTTTACTGTATAAATGTTTTGGAGTAGACAGTTGGCCGCCAGACGTTTTGTCGCAGAGCGTTATAGAGAACCTGCCTTCCATCATGAAGGTTTGGCGCGCAAGACCTATGTAGATTCATATTGTTGGCATCTTTAATGGGGGTATTTTCGGAGGGAACCCTTGAATATTCATGAAAAAAAGGCTAAAGATTTAAATGTGTAATTTGAGTAAAGATGAGGTGGGACGTTTTGGCGCAGAGTACTTTAGCGACTCCGTCTTACATCATAATGTTTTAACGCTGTGGTTATATATAGAATTATGTTGGAGGAATATATTCTTCGGCGTATTTTTGGCGTCAAAACTTAGATTTTAATGATAAACATGATAAAATATTTAATATAAAATTTAATCAAAAAAATTGGTGCGACGTTTTGGCGCAGTGCGTTCTAGTGGAGCGGTTTGACATTAGAGAGACTTGGCGGGAAAATTTTCTGTATTTTTTTTAATAATGCCACAGATAGAAGAGATGTTTCATGGTGGAAATATGTAAATTTTAGACATAACGCCAAATATTTTCAATATGTAATTAATGTTTTATGGCATCATACTCTTTTAGCAAGAATTGTTTTATCCTTGCCATTCTACTTGAGATACAGATGAGTTTAGAAAGTAATATATATTATTTTTTTCATGTCTTTCGTTTATCTTTCTATATTTAAGTCCAAATCGTTAAATCTACTTTAGTAAAAGCTTAGTAATAAATGTTTTCTGTGTGATAAACACGATAAAAACAAATATATATTTGAAAAATACTGGCAGAAATGTTTTTTATGCATTTATTTTCCTTTTATATTCACGAGTGTAATATTTTAATCAATTTATGCAAGAATATGAAAAATTTGAAAAAAAGATATAAAAACAACTTTAAGTGAGTATTTAAAACCAGATTTATTTTATCAGTTATCGTATATTGATTTTTTAACAGTCATTTTCACTTGGCAATGTTTCTATGCAATACTATTTGGTTAATTGTTATGTAAGAATAAATCACGTATCAATTAAATTTAATAGTTTAGACGGTTACCCATATACAGGTTAAAACGATCACTAGTCAGTATACTACACTATGCAACATTCGAGAGTGTATTTGTATATTACTTTAAATAAGTTCTATTACAAATTTAGCTTTATCCTGTTGAGGTTTTAAGGCATGAAATTATTTATTATATATTTTACCTTTTAAATCACCGCCTATTTTTTATATTGACAATTTTATAAAAATAGTTCACAATATTAACTGAATAAATTTTTTCAATTTGATGTTTTACAAATATAAACCTGGAAAATTCATATTTTCAAGGTTTTAACTGATGAGGTATACATAATAGTATTTCTACCATAGCGTTGTTAAATTCTGACTTATCTAAATAAAATATCAAACTTTACTCGACACCAAAGTGTTGCTGTACTATTAATTTATCGTTTTAAAAACCAAGTTTGCAATATCAAAATGACTGCAAATTAATAAAATATTTTTGCCTGTTTATCATCATTAATTGATGTAGATGTTTAATTTGATAATTTTTGTATAGTTGTTGATGTTGAGCACAATCAAACTATTCTAATTATAGCTTTAAAGCTACTGACCCTTTATAAAAAATAGTGCGCATATATTATGGTAAAAAATTTCGCGCCAATGGATCTATGACATACTATTTTGAAATAAATGATATAAACCCTATATTTCGAAAATAATTGAACGTTATGAAAAATATTTAACGTTTCAGGCCCAAAATTTATTATAAAATGGTGGCGACAATTAAATTTCAGATAAATCTCATACGCGCAACCTCTTTTGAGTTGAAAGAAAACGTTTCAACGCTCTGTGCCAAAACCTCAAACATCGTTTTTGCTAAAATTCAACTTTGAATAGATTTACATAGTTTGAATTAGGATTGAATAGTTCCCGCGAAAAAATGACAACATCAAAATGTGGCGCCAATAATATTCTATCTAAACTTAGTAAGTCTCTTTATAGAGACCTAAGACAGGTTTGATAGAACGCTCTGCGCCAAAACGTCCCACCCATATTTTATGGAAATCACATTATGTAAAATGAAACGTTTTTTAAATAACAATAAAAGATTTCCCGCCATAAATTATCCCTTCAAACGATAGCGACAACAATTCCCATACTTTTTCTATGCCGCCCGCCCTAATGACTAAAGGCGCGGTCGATAAAACCTAGTTGCTATAAACCTCTTTGCGCTAAAACGTCCTGTTTCGTGGGTTACACAATCATGTTCCAACAGCTAATATATCAAAAAAGGTGAGTCCAAACGTAGTCGAACTCACCCCACATTGATGATCGCACAGATATATCCCAACAGGATCATTAAGCCTGTTCCGTTTCACTGGATATCTAATATATCATTCTTACTTAACATTTATTGATATAGAAATCAATTAAATATTCAAATTATCTGTCTCAGATTTTATGGCTTGTGATAAAAATAATTATCGGTCTCACAATCAAAAATTTTTTGCATGAGTAATATATAATATATTTGTTTGTAAATATTCGCAAGATTTATCTCATTATGAGGTTATTGAAGACATACCGCTGTTCTAAATTTTCGATGTTAACATAGGCAAAAGGCAATAAACAGAAAAAGAAAATATTTCAGATAGATGAGTGTAAACATGTATAGTATGAATAATAGATTCTGGCTTCATAAATTAGTGGTTCAACTGACATAAATATTTTTTTCTGAACAAGTTTTTGTACCTTTGTAATATTGATTGATTAACTGAAGAGTTGTTATTTATTGTAACGTATACGACGAGCCAAGCCGGTTTCGAACCAACAACCCATCGTTACACACCCCAATGACCATACATCTGGAGCACTCAGGGCTGTTGCATAACTAGGACACAAGATATCCTACACTATTGCTAGTAGATACCATACCTTTTTTTGTAATATTTTCTTCATTGCAATCCTAACTGGGACCGTCATATCTAGCACAAGATCACCTTTCACGTTCTGTATCTCGTAGAATACTTTTATCACAATTATGACAAATCTAAATGGTAGGATTCTTTATAGGTTTATAACATTTTAAGAACATTTATCTGTTGATATTTTGTTTTACATTTTGGGATACAAGTGATAAATCTGATGAGAACTGGGAGATTGTCAAAAAATATCCTGGGCCTATATTTAGGCTTCATTTATATCAATTAAATATTTTTGATCTACTTCTAATGTTTTAATGTTGTTTGGTAGATTATCATAATGTTTCTTGATGATAATTACGTTTTATAATTTAAAATTTATTGTGCGTGCATCGAATTTGAAATTTTGTCATCAAAAATTGATGTTAATAAAAATTTGAAATTATGGGAAAAATCGGATAAAACCAATATTCGAGAACATTAACAGGAGAACAACGTATGAAAATGTATTAAATAAATGACGTGAACATATATTAAGCGCCATATCTCACTATAACTCTCTTCCTGCAGTTTCACAAAAACATCAATGCTAGAATTTCTACAGTTATTAGGATATTGAAGGATTTACACAATTTTGAAAGTGCAATAAATGGCTTAAATCTACCAGAATCATTAGAAACTAGGAACTTATATTATGTGAAATCCTCAAAAAAGACTGCATTCTGAGACAACAAAATCTATCACAGAATTATTTAAATATTTTAAACACGTAATGGTCAAACACACTGTAGATAGATATTTAAACATATTATAAATGGACTAAAAACCTAAAAAAGTTATTTTGAGTGACGTCACTTATATCGATCATCCAAAATATACAAGTTCACGTCATAAAAAATACGAGTACTCATCCAGAAGTAAATTTATACTTTTGAGAAAAGAATAGGGATTTTAAGTTCCGACAATGAAAAAAAATTGAATGAAAGCTGGTAGAACTTATAATACAAAACACATTAAATCCAAGAATATTACTGCGTTAACCTTAATCTTCCGAATTTCTATTAGGAACATAAAGTTCAAACTAATAATTTTCTAAGATGAAAAGCTATTAAAACAAGTTATTTTCAAAAAAATATTATGACTTATTTCACAATTGGGTCTCGATGAAACGTTTAACAACAGCTGAAGTCCATGATGTTTTTACTCACAACCCTATAGTCCTTTATTTCATCAAATCGAGAACAGGATATCTAAGTTTAAAAAAGTATAGTTATAAATTATCGACCGAACTCTTAGGATAATTTAATCACTATTAATATAAACGTTACATATTTTATCACATTCTAGATAAGGGTCAGCAAAATCTACGTTAACTAGATAGAATATGACAAAAAACTTAGTCTTCGGCATGAAAATATACATAATTAATACCTTAAATATGTATAGGTCTACCAAACGTTCAATGAAAAATTGTATTCGATTCAATAATGAAAGTTTTAATAAATAGACAAAAAAGTTTCTGAGTATTGTTAAGATATTTATTTAATAAATGTTAAAACAAATGAGAAATTCGTGGTCGATTATATTTTATCCATAATTTGTTCGAATTAAGTTTGCATGTTTGAAGTAGACATTCTCTACAAAGAATGTGTTAGATTATCATTTATATTGGAACTTAGTGTGATTTTTTGATGTACATGGTAGACAATTATTCTCGCAGATGTAGGCATACCCGAGCAGAACAAGAAGTATCATTGTCATCGTTCGTAAATTAATATACTTCGAATCATTGATTCAATCGTAAAAATTCTGCATTTTTCACATTATAATTTTACTTGCAGGATAGTCATATTTCAGATTAAATAGTTCTAGCCCAAGAGAACCTGGTACCATTTTAAAATCATTGATACACAGTGAATACATTATTTGAAGTTCAGCAGAACTTGTTGTAAGTCAATTTAACGACAAGAAAATTCATTGTCTATACAGATATCATATCGGTGTATTTCGTCTTCTAAGCAATCTGTGGAGCCATATTTTCTAGTTGTGAAACTGTGTTGGGATATTTTGATGGAGCTGGAGAGTCAACAGTTTTAGCTTCCCCTACAATGCTATCACTTTTTATAATGTCTTTAGCAAAAACGCCGACTAAACTGATGTTTGTTGCTAAGCTCCTTTATATGCTCAGACATGATCTAAAAATGCCTGATTTTACAGCCACTGTATTTTCTAAATGTCTATGTAAGGATATATATGATATCCTAAGGTAACATTACATAGCTGAGTTGTCGATTTGGTGACCTCTGGGTGAGCCTCGATGAGTCGTGGCTTCGAATTCGGCTGTACTCACTTTTTACGTTACAGTCGGATATTAAGTATCATTTTTCTTTCTCTATAACGACAACATTTATATTTCTGAATCAAGATAGATCTCTATAGTTTCCCCAACATAAATCAACGTCTAGCTCTATCATACAGAACATCAATGTGATTCGACTCGCAATCCTCATAGAGTCTGATACGTTATCTATGGTTAATATCTCTTGTCGTGATAACTTAAAAAATTTTCAACAATGCGATCAATGACGTGTTGTATCAAGCACTTATTTACATCTAACATAAGATGTATTAATTAATCTAAAAATATAACTGCTTGTTAAAATTGCCCTCTGCAACACTGAAATTCAGTCTATTGAGTTGCGGAACTTTCTTTCTGTGAAGGATAAGAATGAATTTCGTATAATGAACATTTTCTTAAATGGTAGTTCCAATTTTTTCACAGCATTTTCCACTCATTCAATAATATATTTTGCTGTAGTTATTTATTTCCTTTATTCCATTGACAGCAGTTCTTCTGAGATTTCAAACTTTAATGAAATTCATCTTAAAAACATCAGGCACAGGAGTGTCCTATGAGAGTGCTTTCATCCAGTCCGAGTTTCAAGAGCTGAAACGAATGTACACGCTCTTTCAACTCTTAGTTCTGACCTTCATTACTTGTATCAATCTGACTAGAAACGTGTATACTAGACAAAATGACTTCAATCTTTATACTGTGTCATATGCAGACTTGATGTACTACACTGAGAATGCTTTTTTTGATAAATTCACCATTATCGAAAGATTTACTGTACTTAGCGATGTTGTATGATGCTACAAATTTGGCAAAACTAGCTATTTTTTAGGGTATATGTCAATCTTGAAGAAATCCTGGTGATTTACAAGCGCACCATTAGGATATTTTGTTCTTAATTGACTTTCCTTTGCTGACAAATGACTGCCTTAATCTGCATGTTTTGTCACATAATGGGGGAATATATTGTACTCGTTCAACATGATACACTTTTAGTGTTATCCAAACATCCTACTTTCTTGTTGCCTTCTGTTTATTAGTACATGGACCTCATTCGTTGTTACAAAGGCAACGCTCATTATCAACTTAATGTTTCAAGCAATATTCATGATAAGATTCTAATTAAAAATTCTAATTTATAACGAACATTACCGAAGAGTATCTAAGAGTGCTTTTTCCTGAATCCAAGATCAACAGACGCTTAATTTGACAGATTCAGTTAAGAAAGTAGTGAGAAATTGTGTCCAGATATGGTCACAGACCATATGACCATATATATTTGAAAAATAATATTACTGCCGAATCAAGTCCGCAGGCCGTTTGTTGACCATCACTGCCATAGAGTCACAAACCAACATTAGAACAAAGAGGCAATACCACGATAAATAAAAATCATTATACATTTTATGATGCTTCAAGCTATTATTACAACCTTCAACATCTGCAATAAACAATTTTAGAACGACACCCAAATTCATGATCTTTGGCTGAGACCACATCGTTTAGTCTGAATAATTTGATAGCATATGTGCATTAATAAAGGTAATTACTACCGAGTTTCATTCATTCACTAAAGTTTGATATCAAATAATTTTCTACCATATAAAACAGTATATAATTTTGATAAAATATTTATGCAGATGGAATTCCACCTCATTTTAATGATGGTAGGTGTACGCAGCCTATTTATTATCGCAAAAATTACAAAATTTAAAATTATCAAGAATCCTGTTCAGAATAATTCAACAAAATTCGAAAAATTAAAACGCTAATCAAAAATTACAATATGGCTTTGAGAAATCAACCGGAATCTTGAGTAAAGACCCTTATACTGATTAAACCTTATTGAATTTTTTGTATTTTGTACACCTATGTATGCTACCCAATTAGACAGCGATAGACTCTGGTTGATTATGACAATACTTTAAATATTAAACACCATTAAAAAAATTCAGAGATTTTGAGAAAGATTACTTTACACGCAGTCTCTATATCATATTCTTGTTTGAAAGTAATACTGATAAATATTGCATGTAAAGTTATACAGAATCATGTAATGTTTCGGTTTAACATAAATTACGCGTAGATTTATCCTAAATATACCCTTTAATTTATTTGTAAACAATCTTATTTTTAAGTATTTTAGTTAATTCTCAAATATAAATTGACCATTTATTATTTAAAGTACATTTATATAGATATTTCTTATTGTCAAACATCAATCTACAACAGAAAAAACATTTTTTGATTGACTACCATGACACAGCGTGACATAGAACTTTTGACCAAAGATATAATGGCAGTTTTTACGATTTATTAAAATTGGTGTCTATGTCTCCTGGATTTTTTTAAAGGTTCATTCTATAATAGTTTTGAGTCAAATATTTTTAGATATTATCATTCGTGAAAGACAGATTCAATTAATCTTTTATTCGGTTAACATCGGGCAAAATCGATTTAAAATGTGCAAAAAAAAGGAATAGCATACAAAAATATAGCCAAAAAATGAAAGATTTTTATGAAATTGTTCATCGATCTCACTGCACGTTTTCTCGTCATGATTGATACATCAAAAAATAGTGAAACTAGCCTTGGCTAAAAAAGAAATCCGATAAAGATTATTTAAACTTAATTCTTATATATGCCTAATGTCATACACCATTTATCATAAATTAATTTTGACATTTTTCTACGCATGCCTTACATTGTTTCATTGCTAATTTAGCATTGATTTTTCAGAATTTCCAATATTTTTGATGAAACAAATTTGATCTTCAAATTTTTTTTTGAGAATCAAGAAAATCATCCGTCTGAGAATTTAATTTTAATCGAGAAGGACTAAATACAAAATTTTTATTTCTTTTATTTTTAGAACATTTATTTAAACTTTCGTATAAAATTGACGGTTGAATTTTTTGGAGGTTTTGTATCGTTTCAGGAATTTAATGGGCTGTGTTTTATTTTAATATGCTCAAAGTTTTTGATATGTTCTGGCATAGTTGTTGAAATATATTTACTCTTAATTCGTGAATACTTATACTCTTCAAGCAGAACATTTATTATGGTTTAACTGATAACGGAAATGTTAATTTTCTCATCTCGAAACATCATTGGTTTGATATAATCACTAGAAAGCGCCATATTTATTTGCTTCCTTTACATCACAATTAAATTCAAAATAGGTGATGTTCTCCACAACTATTTCATTTTTTTGTTCAAAATATAGAATTGGGTATGAAACGATTTTGAGCATGTGCATAAGTGAAAATTAAGAATGAATCAATGCAAAATTCGAAAGGGAACGTGATGTTTTTCTCAATTAAGATTTAAAGAACACGACCTGAAATTATAATGATTCTATGCTTACACACCTTAAAACATTTGACACTATATTTTTATTAAAATATAATATTTGCCTATTTATAGTTTTATTGACAATTTCTCATTATTCACCTCTCATTCGACAAAATATGCACGAAAAATATAGTGACGAAATCAGTAATTTTAAAAGGATGAAATTACGAAATAGTTATATTTTTGAAAACATTATTAAATTCTGCCATGTCAACGATTTTTTGATTATGTCCACAAAAGAGTAGGTGCGGAGTATTTCACAATATTATTTTTTTTAAACAGATATATCTGATTAATCGTGGAAGATTTATAATAAGTATTTGTGGCCGAAATTTGTGCCACATAATTTCTGACCATGGTATATATTTGTTAATGTTATAGCTCATAATATGTGATCGTCGTTAGTTTTAATCCTTCTATATACGAAATGGTTTGTCTAATGAGTTATTCTAATCCTTTTTCTATGAGAATTCGATAAATTAAACAATAGGACAAATATTTATATCCTTTTCAAGGATCAAAAAAAATAAATGGTTAATAATACGTCTAACATAATTATATTTTTAATAGGTGTAGAACCAATTTGCATGCGCGGATATGCTGAAACAAATTGATATCCAAAATTCTCAAAAGTTTTAACCGATTCAAAACAAATTATCACCTATATTAAATCATTGTTCGTGATAAGTTTGTTAATTTGTCTAAAAAACCAAATTAATGACAACAAACAGCACTTTGGATAAATTATTTTCGAGAATTTGTTTCCATTTTTTTTAATTCGTTTTCAAACAGTTGTGAATTTGAGAAAAACTAATAAAAATCAGATTATCGATAAGAGGCGATCGTTTTAAGACAAAATACCGAAAAAAATATCAAAGATTTTGTTTTGGGTTTTTAACCAGTTAATTTAAAAAATGTTTGATTTTAGGGTATGGTGACAAATATATTTAGTCAGATATTTAATTGAGAGATTTTTGTTATAAAAATGGGATTTTAAACAACATTATCCTAATATAAATTTGTTAATTTATTTTCCGGAGATTTAAAAAACGATATCTCAACAAATGCAAAATATCCAAAATCGAAACAGAGAAGCAGAGCCAACGTCACAGATTCTATTGCAAAATAGAATTCAAATTCCTGGAATGAAACATTACCTTGTCACCATGGAGCAGATGAATCGGTCTAGAAGAATTGTGATCTCGGAACCTACAGAATCTAATACCAACAGACGAATCATCGTTCCCGTGAATGATTGCGAACAATTTTTAGATCGAATCGAACACATCCTTTCTATCAATCTGCCTACTAAAAACATGAATAAGGCAAATAATTTTGGTTTGTACAAACCTCTTATAACGTTTACGGAAGATCATAGAAGTTATTACTATATTATCTACGTTGAAGCTGGAATTTACTACGTGACAATCTACGAAAAGCCAATAGGAAGCCATACGTTTGTTAATATTGATTTTCTATCCCTAAAATCTGTTGGAGTAGTTATCAAGTATATTTTACTTCATTATAGAACTATTCTCGAGGACAGTTCTAAAAGTATACGGAGTAACCTTGAGACCAGTGATTCCTCCAGCCATGACTCGCTAACTGGTAATAGATTTATATCAGGAGAAGATGCATCCGACACTTTGAATTCTGGGAGAGTAGCAAATCTTGATCTATTTCATCAACTCTGATTTAGACAGCTAAAACTGTATTATATTAGCTAAGACATAAATCATTTCAAACTAATTTTTCCTCCTTTTTTTAATGTTAGCTCAATTTAACTTAATATGTTGGCGAATCTATAATCAATTCAATGATATTTATTTGAAAGAATCGCATGTTGATTTTATCGTCATTTATCGTATAGATGATTTTCATCTAGTAATTTGACTCTCTTACCCTACTCTCTACTTATAAATAACTTAACCATAATGACTTATACCTTGCTTTTCCTTAATCTCTAATATGTTTATTCAGTATTATTGACAAACAATCAGAGCGTGAATGTACAAAATTACCTAGACGTGCAATGTTATCATTTTAGTTAGAATGTGCTGTTAATCAACATGACTTTGACCGAATATGAATTAAAGAAACTTTGACATACTACTCTACGCACAGATTCTTAAATTAAATATTGGAGATGAGTAGATTATGATAAGCTAGGGGAATGTGAATGGTTCATATGTAAAAAGTAAATATGGGCTATGCAGAAATTCATATATCGATTCATCTATGAGAATGATTCAACATAGGTAGCTATACGTTACATTTTTTATCATTAAATCCAAAAAAGTTTAAACTCATATAGGCCGTGAAAAAAATATAATTACTGGAATGTTGAAACCTAATGTGGGCATGAAAATCCAAGTGAAAAAACTACCTATCAATCTAAGATAGTTTGTTAATCACAAAAAAAGCACAGACTTGCTTTTCAATATCCAAGCATAGGCGAGTTCTCTAAAGCAGGCTCTTCGGGAGCGCTGCATCCAGTGCTGCCAGTGTGAAAATCTGCTCCTCTCGCGAGCTAGTTTGAACCACAGACATCACTACGGATCTTGATGGTCTGCCATCCTAAACGGTACTTACACATTCTCCTTGATTCTTCGTACGCGCTTGGGTGCCTGCATTGGTCTTATCTACCCTTAAGACACATGTCAACTTCTGCTGTATAGCCACGAGTTGTTGACCTGAGACTGAAATTGTTCTAGCTAAAGGGCAGCCTTGATTCGCATTTCAGCGCTGCAACAAAATTCTTGTAGAAATAAGTGACACAAAAAGGGATCCAAGCTAATTAAACTGTTAGAGTTGGAAACTACTTCAAGAGCTACTGAATCGTCTTCATCGGTTTCAAGTTCAGAGTTATCTTCATCTTACAGTGTAAAGAAGCTTCGGAAGCTCTGTCGGTCTTGAGCAGTACTCTCGAATACGATAGTTGGAAGAGGTGGGAAAAAAATCACAACCCATCCTGGATCGAGCCTCAAATAGATAGGAGCCAATTTCTACAAAAATAAATTGCTCATCTCTAATCCTAATAGAGCTCAATTTAGAGGTGAGTGTCCAGGATCGAGTCTCTTACTGATTAAACTGATAAATTAAAAACGTCCTCAGGATCTTCAGTACTTCCTGAATCCCTGACCGGAGCAGAGATATCCTAATAGAAGGGCTCTAGAAACTCAAAAGGACTGGAGTCGGATTTGCAAATGGACAGAGTAGAAGTATGGCAATAAAATCGCAAACTATCCGTGATCTAGATACGACCATAAAGGAGAAAATTAAAAATAAACAGGCTTAACTGAAACGAAAAGCACAGAGAAATGGAGAACATAGCGAAAAACAACCAGAAGTTAATTATCGGAGATCTCAAGAAGAGAGGTCGAAACCCGCCTAGAGAGGTGAGAAGTTCCCGCTCGTGATCGTCACTAGAAGCAACGAATTCATTCCCTCGTTCTTCAGAGGCTCCATCATCTCTGAAGCAGAGGCGTGAAGGCGGAGGCCAAAATCATCTGGCCACTAGGGACGTGAATGGTATATGTATATAATGCTAGAATATACCTCATACCGGAGATTTACCGCCAGTAGGCTAGCTGTTCATGATTATTACATAGAAATTTATACTTTCTTTTGCGAATTCGGGCTTCTTTTGGTATCGTAATTATCTGATAATGAACTGAACATAAAAGATTCAAACTCCTTCCAGAACTAGTAATCAAAGTTTTGCTTACTCGAAAAATGTCTCAATGGTACTTATGGGATGTGATGATAAAAAATCTACTTCCAAACCTAAATTTCTTAAATATATTTATGAGAAACATCAATGATTCACGAACCCACGCTGACGAGCAAAAAAGGTTTCACACCCACTATTTGGAGGCTGCTCGTGAAGTTGTGATATTTTTTAATTCATTTGTAATATTTACTGAATGATTTATCTTCAACATATTTTTAGTGTACGGTTATTGAATAATGCTGTACTGTTTAATCGTGACTATCGATGTATATTAATATTTGACAATACAATTAATGGTAACCATCATCTACCATCGCTAATAAGTATATGGCGAACGTATCAATGTGGATATATGGTACAGCTGCACAGGGATTATCACGAAATTAAATTTGGTGGTCAAGAGTTTTTATACTCGAAAATACAAATAATACGTCAGACGATGAAGGATAATCAGTAGTACATAAAAAAATTGGAATGAAGCGCAAATTGAACCATTTTCTATATCGTTCAATTCAATGACGAATTTACTTATTAGTTTGTTTCCTTCTAAATTACGTCGAAAAACTGTATGATTGATTTGGTGATTTTGTGTGATATATACAATCTGATTTAATTTGGCGATTTTCATAACGACAAAAAATTTAAGAGATAATTTTCCCATACCTACAAAAATAGGATTCATGGAAAGAGTTCAAACATACACCAAAAGGTTCTCAGGCAATTCAACAACAACTTTTCGTGATGTTTTACGAACACAGTAGGAGTATGTCATTGTGTCCTATGATTTTGCTCTTCTTTTGGATGGAAAAAAGAAGCAGTTTACTAATTAAGACGAAATATTAATACCCACAATTAATATTGCTCATAGAATGCTTTGTGATAAACTGCGAAAAATATTTTATAGGTCCTCCTATAAAATAATATAACGACCATGCGAGCTGATGACTATGCTACAGATTTTCCTCGCAAATGAAATAATCATTATAGATTTCATATTTTCCTGATGGCGACAGATGAATCAAATAGCATACCCGACATCAATCAGATCGCAGTTTTTGTTCTGCCATTAACGACAAATTGATGTCATTTTGGAAGTATAAATACTTGAGTCATATATTCAGCTACATATGGGTGCGATATGTTCGAAACTCATATATCTCTGGGAGAGATAGACAACATGGAATCGAGAAAATGTGTTATATATTCACAGATGGGACTCGTCTATCATAAGTAATTTATCAGGATGTCTTTAATCGATAGAACAGTTTCAAATTCGCTTAAAAAATGAAATATCAATAAATTATTAACCCAGAAGCATCCATGTGACACAAAATATATGATAAAGATGTCTTAGATATTGTACTTGTATACGTCAAAAAAATCCGA
>JWZT01000542.1:6153-31190 GCA_000827895.1 Thelohanellus kitauei
TCTCTCCATATAGTTACAACTCCTTCTATTTAAAAACATGATTCGTTTAATTGTAAGGATAAATTCTATAGAGTATCATATTTTAATTGTCTCCATTTTTGTTAAACAATATTAAAATGAAAACATTGTCTTTTTTCACAGGTTTATTCAATAACTAATGAAATAAAATCCATGTCATTTTATATAAAAATGACATTTCTAATATAATGTACCCAAAAAATGTAAAGTTGACAATATTTATCATCATACTCAAATATTAAGCCCTATTGAATATCTTTGTGTTTAAATATGACTAACCCATCATTTTTATGTAAAAAAAAGGCATCTGATTTATAAACAATTCTTAAAAAATTTATGCAGTCTCTCAAAACACAAGTCTGATAAATTTAAATATTTAATAAAAAATTTTGCATTTTCGATATGTCACTCATTAAGAGGGTTTTGAACAACAGTAAAATATATTCAATATATATCATTAAAATATGTTTATTTGAATATAGTTTTGAAAAAAATATAGCACTTTTTTCAACAAAAAATTAAACAATACAAACAAAAAAACACATTTAATGTTTAAACTCTGGAATTAAAACACGTGTATATTTAAAATCATGATCATTAAATCTTGAAGTTTTTAAAAGTATAAAATATCAATTGATAAATTATAGAGTTAAGGGTCCATCTAAAATCAGTTAAATAGAGTAATCGAAGTTCCTTATCTTTTGCGATCTAAACTGATGTGATTCAGTGATGCAATACGAGGATACACTATATATTATACAGAATGATATTTTCAATAAACCAAATAAATCGAGATTTTATGAACCAAGATTGTGAGAAAGATTTGTATTTCTTGATGTTCATATATTTAATTTTACACCGTTTTTTTTAATTTCTTTAAATAGGATCCACTGAACCTTCTGCCTGGGAATGTACTCAACAGGCTATAAAAATAAATTAATAGTACTAAATTACCTTAAGTATAATGGTTTTTAATTTTATCGAACCTAGTTAAATTCATTTCAAAATCTACAACACTAATTTGATGATAACTCAACATTATTAACATATTCTTTGATATCACCCATAGAGAAATCAAACTAGCACCGAAAATTTCGCGAGAGAGCCTTTGCGTCGACATAGATTTAGCTGTTAACCACATGAGACAATCATTAAGGTGGCATTCGGATTAAGCATCTGGATTTTTTCCAAAATATGGATGGTATGGGACTATAAATGGCTGAAGAACTACATTTACTTGCCCATATGTCCTCGACCTTTTAGTGCTGCGATACCAAATTGCTTAATTTTGCTGAGTTATAATTACTATATGTCTGTTTCTGTACGGGTAATAGTCTATGTTTAAAATGTGGTTTCGGTCTTCTGAAAATAATCATTGTTAACTTCATTTAATAAAAATCTATACATTAGCTGATAAAATAAATATTTAACGTTGAAGATTTTTCGATCTACAAATAGATTTTTTCTTTTCTACGTATTTCTTTTTCAGAAACTATACGTTCAAAAATTTAACATTTTTGTTTAAATTGGTATAAATGTAATCCTCTACGAATATTAATAATATGTTTTTTTGACTATTCGAAACTTGGAGTTCATGATATTCTTTAAATGTATTAATTTTATTAATTGTAAATTTCAAATACATACATGACAATAAAAATTAAATTTATGAATCATATTTTGTGAATTAATATGATTGATTATAGAATATAGTAATATTTGGAATAATTCAGTTAATATTTTCTTAGATGATTTTTCTTCAAAAGCATTATATTGTATATTTTCTATCGTTCAAAATATACTATGTTCTCATAAATAGAATATAATCTGTATCTATTTACAAAAAATACTTTATTAACCAAAAGTAGGAAATTATATAGTAAACCCTGTATAACTATCAGATAAAAACACTTTTCGTTGAATTTGAATCAAGATTAATATTTGGTAATTATTGTTTTCCTGTCACTTTCCAATATATTCAAAAACAATGGTATAAAAACCAAAACTTCTCCCATCATATAAGGATAGCATGAAATTATGGAATATCTTGAATTAAAGCCCTCGAAACTAACACAGATTGTGAGCGAGTTTAAATTCAGCATCAAAAGCACAATACTCAATCGATCTTTTTATCAAAAAGCAAATATAAATAAAACAAAGCTTCCACAAATATTTCCATAACAAAATTATATGTATCAGATAACGTCTCTTTTATGAAAGTAATATATAATTAATTGAAAGTCGGTATTTAATACGATTCTTCAATCCATCTCAATACACATAATATTAAGCAATATTATCACCGTCAAAAAAATCCAAAAATTACCATTAACATAAATCAAATACTAGAAGATAATTTGTTTGTTATCTAGTCTGGTTTAACATGCTACATCGTCTATTAATTGATGATTTATTAGATTTTAGGCAATTACAATATTAAATTGTTCGTTTTATAATTATAATAATCACCGAAGTGAGCATATACATCACGGATGGGCATGCTGGGGCTCTCAGCCGTTTCTGTTTATTCCATCAAACTAATGACAGAAGTAAAAATAAATGTTTTGAACAAGAACGTATAGTATCTTTACTGACAAACATTTAATTCCAACCGTTTATAACACAGATGAGAAGCTACAAGGCGTCATCATATTTAATCAGGCCCTCGTGTGATTAAGTTTAATTGTTCCGAATTATAAGGGTAAAATGAAATTTTTATGAATAATAGAAGATGTATCATCCATCACCGTTTCTGACCCATAATACGAAACTGCATTATTAAAATTAATTTTATTGCAATTAATTAAATCATTAAATATGCTTTAATTGCCAATATCTGACTCAACATAATCCATTAAATTTTAGACGGTAGAGAAGAATCTTATTCTTCAATGCACTGGGCATACATTTCCTAACAATTATTTTACCTTTAATTTCAGGAATTATGAAATTTTTGATGAATTCTAATGAAAAACTTTATGAATAAGCTCAACATTAGGTATGGGATAATTATTTAATGGCCATATTAAATCAGGCCCGCGATTTTAAGCAAACAATTATTAATTTGCGATAATCCGCTTAACTGTGCCTACCTCTGATTAGCATTGACATAAAATATAAGTAATGATTATTAGAGAATCCAAAACTTCTATGGTCATATATGTTTTGCCTGATTAGTAATTGTCACTGCCTTTAAACACAATTTATTTCAGCCCTGTCAATTTATCTAATCGGTGATTTTCAGTTTTTAAAAATGATGTCTTCCAATATATGAAAAATTGGACAGGGTTTATTGTATTTTATTCAAACGATGTCGAACGTTAAGAAAACCTAGTCAATAGACGTTTGGTAAGATTCTCACTATTGTTGATATTATTTATAAATAAATATTTCATGGCTGGTATTACTAACACCGCGTTAAGATTAATAAATTCATGATATATTATTTAATGATAATATATATGTCTGTGAACCACTTTGAAATATTTTACAAAAATTTCGTATATTTGGCAACGTTAAATTGAAAATATATTTATTCATTAATATCCTGATAATGTCTGCTTAATTTACTAAATATATATTTTGTATCGCCTGATTAACAGTATCTATGAATTAATACAAGTTGTCTTTATAATAATGAGTATAAGTCAGTCATAACGATATGGCCGAGATTCAAATTCATTCCTTCTATATCATAAAGAACACTTGATTTGTAGACAGTTTTTAATTTGTATTAAAAATAAGTAAGTAGATATGTTTAATAGGTAACATTCTTATTTGTAATTTCTTCTCTATATCTTGCAATCTAAGGGTCATCATGATTAACCGTATAGGTTTGATTTTATATATTGATGATTTTGTTTTTGTGTATTGGCATCTCTTAACTTCAAAATTACCTTATTATCAACAGAGATTACGTCAGCACAGTTATTTATTGATAAAATACTTATTTGTGTTGAGACATTTTAATTATTTATTGTAATTTAATCTAGAGACGTTTTTATAATATTTGCAAATAAAGAGAGAGATACGTGAAAATTTTTACATTAACATTATTTTTATTAATGTTCTAAAAAATGACTTCATGTATATATTGACAATTAAGTTAACGCTCTCTTTGTTATGAAAGGTCAATATTGAAGTTGCAAATTGTAAATATAAAACTTTACATCGTCAATATTAACGTAAAAAGCATTATAGATTTGATTAACAACTGGATGATGTTCACTGTTTCAAAGTCTAAAAGTTTCTATTAGTGGAGAGGAATTTGTTCATATATAATTCTTTTTGTGTTATTTTTTAACATTTATTTTAGAATTTGTGTTCTGTCAGGTAATCTATAATATAATTTTTGATCCCGACTACTATATACATACCCCTGCGTAAATTTGATACATATTTTCAAAACCGAGAATTGCTGTAATAAAATTAGTACATACCTTATATGTAGTTTTCATAATAGGAATAGCCTCATTGCCATTACACTTATCTAAAGGATTTCATGATAAGTTTATTTGTTTGAGTGTACTAATAAATATATTTTTCTAAAATATATCTCTTCAAAAATCGACAAAACTTTCCTAGATTTTCATTTTTTAATAAAATATTAGCACGTCGGGAGTTTATTACATCAATAGTTAATAAGAGCAGACAGTTTTTTGTAATAATAATAAACTCTTGTATTATATGCACACGAAATGTTCTGAGTAGAATTTACTGTATTTTTATCCCGCAGACTTATTTTAATGAGCGTCCTGTAAAAGCCCTTAAGGATCATTAAGGAGCGACTATTGTAAGTTGGTTTCTGGAATACAATTGACCAACCTGATATTTAAACATGTATTACAAATTAAATTCAAGTTGAGATATTCCAACATCATATCACGATAACAGATGTTAAAATTTTAAAGAAAAATATGTTTAAAATTTCTTATAATGTTTTAAACACTAAATCAGGCATATTATATTATTGCTGTATATTATTGAGAAATTGTTCATGATGAAAAATATATATGTATTTCTCTATCGATCCAATTATATCCATAATGTCTATCTCAATTCTCTTCGTTGAAAATATGTCCAGAGATTGATCAAAATATTTGATAATATTTTTTGGGTATATTTAGTTATAAAAAATATTGCGTGGCTCAGGTAAATTTGGATAATCTATTCTGATACTAGGATAATAAAACCTACCATCGACGTTATATAGGGTTGTTTTATATATAGGATATTAACGTTCATAATGAGATAATTTTACATAAACGGAAACGAAATGTTTGTAAAGTATCTGTAACATGTTCAAGAAATACAATCGTATTATCAATATATAATAAAATTTTAAAGAACCAAATGCCTTTGTAACTTGGTATAAAACTACACAATTTTTGACAGTAATTTATATGCTTAATTTAAAAATTAAACTTCGTGTTCAATTAATCCAATAACAAGGGATCGGTGCTTTGAATATCATTGCCACTGCTCTTATTTAGTTTTGAAATTAAAATATTAATATTTTTTAATGGGAAAACAATCAAAAATATGAAAAATGCATCAGCGATGACATGATCGTACATACTCCTATACATAATATTAAAGTAATATTCGATGAATATTTCAATCCCTCTAGCCAGATATTAACCGATGTCTACTGTTTCTTTTAAATATTTCAAATGAACATGATCTGTGAGAATTTTGAAATATATTCATATGATATGCGACAAGGATTTCGTTAATGATCTTATGATTGAAAGTATCTCACTATTCTTAAAAATATTTCCTATCTGTTGCAGTTAGTGTCATAATTGCTAATTGTACGACCGAGGTGTTATATAAAATTATCATTTAGCCATTTTTCACTGGTCCAGTTCCTGTTGTAGATATATTTGTATTAAGTCTAAAAATTTTTTGACCATCATATGTACTCAGTTTTGATTAAAAACATCAATAATTATTAAATTATCATACATTTAATTTTGTTTAGTTCCAAAAAATTATGATTACTCAAGATGTCTCTTTTACGAAATCCACAATATGAAATATATTTTTAGTTTCGATAATAGCAGTGCAAACCTACAAATGATTCATGTATATTTCGATACATTTCATTTGTAAAATTCATGATTATCTGACATTCATATATATATATATATATATCAGTTTAAAAAAGATTATTGATTGATAAAGCTAAATTTATTAGTCTCGATTTATATCAACCATTTTCCACTGATCAAATGCAGATTGCATTAATGCGATCGATAATTTAAATATCTTTTACACTCACGATATCTCATAGATGGGCGAATATCCATTGATATTTTATAATTTTAAATATCTGATCTATGCCCTTTACAATTTATTGGAACAATTTTGATTCTCATAACCTTACTTAAAAATTAAAAAATATTAAAAGGTTATAGAACGATGTTTGATCGTTTTTTTGGAATCATCATAACTTAAATACAAATAACCAGGAAACAATATCATGCATAAAAAATCACATCTTACATACAGTTGAATGTAGAACATCATTAATTCATGGCAAAAATACTGTGACAGATACTGTCTGCAAATAAAGCATCACAAAGTCTGCCGTGAGTAGTAAACGAAATTAAATTTAAAAAATGACGTTAGAATTTTTGAATATTTATTTGAGCAATACACTCTACAAGTAATGAATATTTTATTCAATCGAAAATATAAGTTTTCTAAGGAAACAGAAGCCAGTTTACTAACAGAAATTTAACATATTTTAACGTCTAGTATACCTCTTTTATGATCTATCAGATTGTATTTTCGTAGATCTCAATCATCATTAGATATTATTGATCATTATTTCCTTTACAATTGCCAACATATATAATAATATTGTTAAATATCTATCGAAAAACATCACGAGGAAAATTCTTTTCTTCTTCTTGAACCGACATCATAACTTAATTATTTTGTCAAAAGACCTGTCATGCGGTATCCAGACATAACAAAATTTCATAATGAGCGCACTACGATGTTTAGACTACTAATAGTTTATTTACCTTAATCAAATTTTTTATACTATATTGGAGTCCTTTATCTTCTTGAACAAATTTATCATTTTCAGACATTTAATACTCTGTAAATTTTTTTGATCAAATTTTTGCCAGCTATTACGGAGGGTATAATAAGATCCTTTGTAAACCACGTTGGATCATAAGCATTTTATGATATATGGTTCTAGTTTTTATCCTAATTGTATACGAATAACATATTTTTTTTTATAATTCACATATTTAGATGTAATAAGAATAGACGTTATTTTTTTTAACCCACTAAGTTAAATATTATGGAAGTTCAAAAGTTAGTCAAAGGCCTTGAATTCAGTATCCTTATTTCTTTTCCTTATAAACAGATCGGTTGGTTCATCATAACAACACAAGTTCAAAGGAATCGCCATATTCTCGATAAATTTACACGATGCCTTTATTTACCTAATACAATAGGAATTTTGTAAAATTTAAATGTGTTTAAATTTATCATAAATAATCTCTATAAATTTACATTGTTTTGGTGATTCGTATGCAAGTGCCTATATACATTTATCTTGTTCGTCAAACCAAACCGTAAAGTATAGATCATCTGTATCAATGTTGATAGGGGCCTTTACAAATAATACACCCTTTAAGGTGATATGTATTGTAACTTTATTCAAATATGGATTCAGAAAGATTCTGTGTCCAATTGTTAGGACGAATGAGTAATGTTAATATCCTGTTTTTCTTCAATTATTATGGAATTCGATATAAGATGATTAAATTATTATAATAACACGATCATTTTCCGCGTCGTGTATAGATTCTAATTTCTTGATTATTAAATCAGATTGTAATATATTTTTATTGATAGAATAACATCGATAAACAAAAAAAATCTTTTTCGTTCATATGATGTTTTACTTGTTTTGCAATCTAGATAATTAAACACCACGCTTTTGAGTAACGGTGACGATTGATAATCACATGATAAAAAGTTGTCTCTAATTGAATTTGATGTCATAATACATTTATTAGGACTTTTAAAACCTTTTTTTATATTATATGTCATCAAAATAATATATATGATTACTTCCATTTTTCATTGCAAATTTAAATGTGATCTATGGAAAAAAATTTGATAAATGATTTCATTTATAATTAAGTCTTTCACAAATATTTTTAATTACGAATTAAGTGAAATAAAAGTAAATTATTCATAAGATAAGTTCTAATTAATTTATGTAACACTTTTTAATCAAGTATTTAGATTGATATTTGATTGACATATAATCTAAAAATATTCACATGTTAAAATAAGTCGTTTTTAATATTGAAATCAATAGAAACTACAAATTTATAAATTATATATGATGCATACTACGATTGATTTATATGAACTGTTTTTGATATAAAATCCAGATATTATGGTTTTGCGTTGAATGTTCATAGTAAAATATATAATCTCTATCAACAATATACTAAATTTCAATTTAAATTTTTATTCATTCTCTTTGCTACCGTGGTTCCTTTTTAATATCAACCTACAGCCCTTTTTTTTCTATATTTTGTGAAATATAGAAAAAAATATTCAAGCAAAAATTATTTAACAAAACGTTTGAAATATTTTCAGCATTCGATGACCTTAATCAAACTAAAAAACACAAAATATTGATTTCATAACTCGGATGTATAAAAATAGCTCTCTCTCGCAATCGAATATAAAATAAGATGAATCAGTGGCTTAGAGAATTTTTTTTGACATTTTACAAATATATGTCAGTATAAATACATTAAATTCACATCGATGACATACATATATACATTAAACTACCGTCAGTATCAGTAAGATATCGAAAGCCGATTCTTCCATAATTTGAATTGTAGTCGCACATATATAATTGAAATTTTACAATAGGGTTCAAAATAGTTTTTCGTATGTATTGATTTACTTAATCTCCATATACCTGTTTTTGAATTTTCACATAAATTTTTAGAAGGTTATTGCTCGTAAATCAATTATTAAACTGAAAAATTTTGTGTGTATATTGGTATTTTTTTCAAACTATCAATCACAGTATTGAAATTAATGTTTTGATCGATTTCAGTCAAATAAATAAAATAATTGACATTTTTAGGGATGCCACCGTATCAAATTAAACATCTTTATTGATAAGAAACCCTATGTTATTAAATAGTATAATATATTCTGTCGACCCAGGATTTTGGCTGGATGTAGTTTTAGTTGAACAATGTTTCAAATTTTTCTTATCAATTTAATAAATAAATTAAATACATTTACAGAATTTGAATTTAATTCATATTTTAACAAATTTTGAAAATTAAAAAAGAAGGAATTTTAAACAGGTTATTAAATATTAACTCCTAATTTTTTGTAATTTTACAGAGTGATTACTTGTAATATAACCTGCAATATCAGTTAAATATCACAATATTATTGTCATAGCCAAATATATTTTTTACCTATGGAAGAGATATATGTTATTGAATGCGTATATTTCCCATAAATCCTTTTTAACTCAGAAATATTAATTGATTAAATTATGTTTTTAAAAATTGATCTGTATCTGAATGTCGATGAATCTTTCAAAATCTATCATTTATAATTTCAAATGTTATAATTATGTCGAGTACATTAATTTAATAGAGATTCCAATATTTGGAGAATAAGTTATGTTTTTTATAATAATATATTGTATAGAAGATGTTATTATACAAAAAAATGTTGTGTTAAATGAATAGATCAGGGAAAAATTCATTTGAATCGCTTATTTAGTGATGGTGCACTCTAATTTGAATACAAAAATATTTACTCTGCATTCATTCAATGTTGACTGGTTTGAAAAAAATTTCATTTGTCAATAACAGTTAGGCAGTAAATTTGAAGCCATAAAACACAGTAATAGATTTTTTATAAATGGGAAACAAAAAGGTACAATTAAGTAAAAATACATGGAAATTTTCGAAATATCAATATTCTTTTTTTCAATAAACCAACATTCGTATATATTTTATTCAGAATAGTCTTGAGAATATTTGTGTATATAGTTGTCAATTGATAATATTTTCATAGATATATTTCTCGTTTATAGAATCGAGTGATATGTTTAACTCATCGGTATGAAAATATATTCACTAGCAAGATAATTTGTTTATTGGGCTTAAAATGCATTAACATAAATGTTCTTAATTCTAAGTGGATAGATTTCAACACTTCATTTATATACAGAATCTTTATTTGATGATTACTCGAACTTATGAATCTTGCTTTTTTGTGACATCGGCTAATGAGACTTCAAAATCAAAAGGCTGTTATCTAATCGTCATTTGCGCTGATGGCTAGGTTAATTGGTACGAATGGGTCAATATACGAAAGAGTCGATATCCATGTATGCATCTCCTACTGACACAGTTTAAGAAATTCAAGATTATAACTATTAAATCATTGGCATCCGCGCCATCTCACATTTTGAATATTCCATCACCAACATATTTACTCCAGATAATAATAAATTTAAAACGTGAATATTTAAACCATTTCTAGACTAAATAATGTTATTGCCTTTGATTTTTTAACAAAAATAATTTTTAAAATTGTCATATGTTTGGATATGAGATTTAACAAATCATCTTGCCATAATGTGGTATTTTGAATTTTTTTATATCATTGACCTTGATATGCTACTTAAAATATTTATATTCATCGAATTCATTATCTTAAAATTAGGACATTAACCTTGACTTTGCGATTTAAGAAAGTTCATCGAATTCGACAACAAACATAATTTCAATACATGCATACTAAATCATGAATGCTAATATTCATCCATATATTACGGGAAGACTTTTCAAAATAGACAAGTGTGCAATAAACTTACACAGCCACTTTGACTATGACGAGAAAGAAGATTGCACACTTGTGAATATTGAATGATAGGCGCTGAGAGATGATTTGTGTTTTATATCATAAAGAGTTTTGTGTACATCCTGAAAATCGTAATTTTATATTATTAAAACACGAATTAGATTTTTTTATATGATTATATGAAAAACCACAATTAAAACACATATCGTTCAACCATGCTAAGTTCTATTATGCATGGTTTAATATATGGGACAATTATCTAATTCTAAGGATTAATAATATTGATAAATTTTTATCAAATGATTTATATTTTAAAGTTTGTATTTCATTAAGTATTATAGGGTACACCATAATCATATTTTCAGAAATTTAATGAGTAAATTAGCGAACACTGTAAAATACACAAGTTTACAAATAAACGGTGGTTAAATGCAGTACAGATTACTAATTTAACCAAAGAAAGAATTGAAATATATATCTCATTTATTATTTGCCCATACTATAGAGTCATATAACTAATGAAAACATATATGCTCCTTTATATGTCCTGACTTGAAAATACACTATTTAAAATTTGATTAAAATGACGTATATATAACCCCGTACTTGGCTATCTATTATCAATCACCAATCTTAAAAAAAAACTCTATAAATCGACAAATTTTTTCTATTTGTTTAGACATTATGTGTATATTTTGATTTTTTTACTCTTTGATAGTTGTATGAACATTTAAATGTATTGGATGAATGGCGAAATTGTACTAACAGCACTTCTTCTATGAATATTTAATTGTATTGTTGATACCTTATCGAGTTTTATACATTTATCTGTGAGGATTTATTTGTATGAGTCTCTCATATTTTTGACTGCATGAAGTATAAACATCGGTTTCCCAGATAAATCATATTAATTATGGCATTTGAATTTTGAAACATATTATTGAAGCTTTAGACAGTTTCTATTTAAAGATAGTCTAAAATTTCTTTCTATTTTTTTCATGTCAATTCAAGTATTTGTTTTTGGATTTCATGGTGTATTTCTCAATTGAATAGTGCATTGAAATCAAAAATTACGAAATATTCCGATATATATCTTCTTGTCAAAAATAAAGGCAATTTATTTTGCCTACAAAAGACAGGTCTAAAATTTGACATGGTTTATATATTGGCAAGACTTCACTTAACATAAATTTTATGCGGACGCGCTAAGTCTGGTGCGTAATGGCTGTTTTCACAGATTATTTCAAATGAATTCAAACTCTATAAATAAGAGGAGAATTCATCGACATTATATAATTATGATATAAGAGATGTTCTGCCAACAATGTTGTGGCAAAATAGTTGAACATAAAAAAAAACGATGTTTCTGATAAGGTAGGTATTTTTATGTTATTTAAGAAATCATAGTTTAATATTTAGAGGAATTTTGTATGCAGCAGATGCAATATAATACAGTCAATTCGATCTGGTAACAGGAATCAATTATTACTAGGCACATAAATTAAGAACTCTAAGGTTACACTCTCAAATTTTCTTTGTATATTTCGAATGTGATCATATAATCGAAGCGGAATTCCTTCAACTCTGTCGATTACCCCTAAATACATCCGAAATGCTTACGGAATTTTCCAGATGTTTAGATGTAAAGATAATTATTAGATTTGCTCGTTGAAACTTTTAATGTAAACGTACTGTTTGAGGCTCAGAAATAATAATTAATATTCATGAGTCAGTTATTTCGTGAGTCATGCACAAATGAGATAGGATTTAAACTTAACTAATTTAGGCGATGATTTATTCAGACCTCGAAGTTTGGTCATCAACATGTATGATGTAATGTCGAAAGATATGTTGTAGATAAATCTTTGATTGGTATTGTTTCCTGCGTTCTGAATCAAAGGCAGCTACTTTCATATAATTAATAAATAGATATACGTATAATATAAAGTACTTAAGACATGTTTTGGCAAGTTCCATAATTCATACAGATAGATTCGCTCCTAAAGATATATAGTTTTTTGATATATTATATTTAGCAACATTAACATTGGATGCCCTATATATTCCCGAAACTGCCAACCACAGATTGTTCTGTTACATTTAGTGTTTAAAATAAAACACTAAGAGCCAGTAACATGTTCCTATACAAATACCGATTAGGCTAACTGGATCTAAGATTAAAAATACGTCAAAAATTTGCCCGTACTTTGATGGGTTTACTATAATCAAAAATAGCCATGCATTGTTTTCAATAATTATAAGATAAAAAAAATTTTCAGAATCGATATTTATAAAGGCTAGAAGATACATTTGAGAACATATTTTATCAAATTACTGAATACTCTGGATGTGAATTCAAGAATTAATTTAAATATAATTTTATGAATCATTTAATCAATTTCATTTAAATCAATTCAATTTCTAATAAGATGAATATATTCATATATTTATGCTTTCTTGATGACAAAAGCGGAATAATATTTGGGAATTACACATTTGTAGGATATTTTTAATGAATAACTTTTATCATTTTAAGCCGCCTATGAAACGCTTATATAATGTTACATCAAATTGACTCTATCCGTGAAATAATATTATACGATTTATAGACTGAAATATAAAAAATACAGGCAGAGTAATGGTTAAAAACGATTTGAATTCAATATTCAAAAGGAATGTATTTGCTTTACGCAATTGATACCAACAATTAAGATTTTGCGTTCCCTCGAGTGATCACTGTATGAAACACATTTCTAACTCTCTTTCTTCCTTCTAAGATTCGGCGGAGTTTAGCTGTTGAGGCTATTCATATCGAGTCTTTATTAACGACAGAGAATTTCTTCTAACTCACGATCAAAAATCGTCTGTTTTTAATATTCTGGAATCGTAGGCTTAACAACAGCAAAAACGATTTTGTCATATAATTGTGTAGGCTCTCAGATTCTAGCTACATCTGATGCTTTCGTGATTCTTAAGCTAAGACTCGGTGTTACAATATCCTGGCAAGCTGTCATATGGTAGCTGACCTGGACAGCCCCATCCAACATTATTGAACAGATATAACACGAGATAGCTGATAAAGAATTTTCTGGAAAACCAGAAAATTAGTGTCATCCTGAGACAGTAATGGTCGTGAAGCTTTGAGAGAATGTTCAAAATCTGCGTTTAAATCTAACAGATCTTGTTCAGGACTCAACCTAAAATTTTCGAATCCTGAGAAGTCGGATGACATGGGGTATATCCGTTTTATGATATCTCGCATCCAGTCGAAGATCACTTTCATTTCTTCTCGTATACATGATGTTGTACGATAGAAGGGTTCTGAAATTCCTTAAGTAAGTTATGAACAAAGAATGTGGAACCAAGCATTATTGCTTTTCAGAAGACCTTCTCGCTGATTCGGAAAGAAGACTGAATCAAAATATTCAAGTAAATTATTCTGAAGTTCCGGAAAATGATTTTATGTTGTTAACATCCATCATTGCCATTGTTAGTAAGAGATACACCTAATCTATCATAATCTACGGTTTTTAATTATTTCACAATGAATTTTAGTTTTCAATTTCATATTTTAAATATAAATTTTAATTGCGAAATATACAAAATACAAAAAAAAATGTTTATTAAAATTTACTGAATATTAGATCCAAAATATCTAAGTGATTCAATCAATATATCTTAATATTTTATTAAAAAATGCCAATATTTTAAGAAAAAAATTATTTAAACATAAGAATCTTGCTTTAGTGAGATCTAAGAATATAGGATGCGTTCTTTGATCCTACAACTTCAATCGGTTACATATATCTGATTTGAAGCTGCATAAATGGTTGAAAAGAATCCATTTTTGTACAAATTTATCAGTATATAGGTTAAAATACTCCTACACCAAAAAGGACTTTTTATCCTATTCAATTTTGAAGACTAATGACAACTATAATATATGATTCAGTTAAAATTCTTGAACGTATTTTGAGTGTTTAAATCTTGCAATGACAGTCATTAATTATTTCATTTTACTGTAATTCTTTTGAGTATAATAGTTCTAAAGTTTAACATGTATAACTTTGATGTAAATCTTCGTAATTTCTTGGAAGAAATTCAACTTCAACTCAGATGTAAGAAAATATTTTTGCTTATTTAATACGTGAATAAATGAAATTTAACTTAATATAAATGCGGTAAATAACGATAGAGAATTTTAAATTTAAAAGTTTCATACCCATTCATTAACACAATTTAAATATTTTGATGAGAAATACATATATAAAAGCACAGAAAATCCCACATGCTATATTATATTGGTTTCTACAAATATACATACATTGCGAAATAAAATATTGATTCAATATTATTTGTCTGTTCCACATGGATAAATTTCATATAGGTCTGGTGAATATTCTCAATTTAATAGAATGTTATGAGCCCTAGATGATGATAGTTCAAGAAAGTCTAGTATGATTTTGAGGTTTGAAATTTGATTAAAATTTAAAGTGTAATGAGATAGTTTAATTCCTTATAGCTGAGAAAAAAATGGACTAAGATAGGTGAAACAGATATAATCATGTTTATACAATTGCATTAAAATGTTTTGCGTTCTGATCGCGAAGTTAAAAAGTAACTACATGGATCTGTGTTTCATACAACACTGACATATGGCCATTTTCAATTGAAAATGTGCCACTGCAGTGCTTTTTTCTTGTGATTATATACTCATCAATTTCAACTATCACTTACATACCTACATACAATTTATTCGAATTCTAATTTTGAATTACTCAATTTTATAAAAGAGTATATTCAACAAAATTATCACTTCCCATGAAATAATATTATTGTGACAACGATGTTTTTATTGAGTTCAACTAATAATATACGAATTCTAAAAACGTATTGCGTTTCAGCATTTATCACTCCTATATTGGGTTTGAAACTGAAAATATGTTTTCAGATATATATCGTGAAACAATCCGCATGACTTTTCTATAAGAATTAAGGTAAATATATTGCACTATTCTCTTTATTATGGTTGATTGATGATTCGTTTTCAATGAGATGTTTCATCGTATATTCCGCTCTTAAAAATATTTAGAAAATTAATTACGTAATACCAACAACAAATGAACGAAAAACATAAAATATCGATAGTTTAGTGTGGATGTTGTATATTTTTACAAAAATACATCTATTCAAAACCTTTGTTCCTTTAATACTCTAAAAAAATATGGAAAAATATACCCTTTAAAAAATATATTCATATTTAAGTGAAAAAAAATAATGATTTTATATGATCGATTATGCGGAGGATATAGTATTATAGGTGCACCGACAAAATAGCGACCCGACAAAATAGCGAACCGACAAAATAGCGAACCGACAAAATAGCGAACTGACAGAATAGCAATATTAACAAACCGTGAACAGCCGAGTTACTGTATCGACCTGCGAACATGTACTACATATACAGGGTTTCCATCCATTATCGCACAGCTTCCGTTTCATTTCGCACATCAGTAAAATTCAGTTTTGATATGTTCACAGTAGTTTTACGTTCCAAACGTTGACTTTCCAGAGAAATGTGCATTCTTTTTAACAAATCTCGAAACATAATGTAAACTTTTTCGACAAAACCCACATATTTTTGGCGGCTAAAAATCATATGCCACTTTAAACACGCGTGCGCGAACTCTAAACGCTATTTTGGTTATTTAAATTTATTTCAGAATACTAATTGGTATATTTTAGAAAACAGTATTTGGGAGGTTTAAATTTTGACTACCCGTAGAAATGTGAATACCGTTTTCAATGAACATAAAAATCAATTTTTGACACAAGTCATAATTTCGGGGGCATAAAACAATACCGCGAAATTAACACGCTTGCGCTAACTTTTGCATTACTTTGATAATTTACGTTTATTTCATTATTTAGCTTTTGATGTCGCGAAACAGTGGTTGACATTCATAAACTGACGTTTCCATCCCTTGAAGTATTTCTTTATATAAAAGAGGACCAAAATAATAAAGTGAAATACAGTTAAGATAATTTTTGAATATGTACACTCTATGATTAAATCGCTTAAAAGATGATTTCTCACATGATAATGAAGATCAAAGTCATCATGAAAGTTTCATTTTCGTTTTAAATTAAGGTTTCTTATTCAAAAGTCGTAAACGTGTATAAATTTACTGCATTTATTTGCCTTATAAAATTATTATTGGCAGATAATACAAATAGTAACTGCTGCACTATTAGTGTTTTTACGTGATTTACTTTTCGCTAGCGATCGAAATTCTTTTCTTCCTATGGCGATTACAATTACTTTCTGTAATGTTTGAATCATGTTTAACTCATTTTGTTGACAAAAAGTTTGGTAAATGTCAACCATTGTACCGAAACATCAAAATTAAAACAATAAATAAACGTAACTTATAAATGTAGTGAAAAATTTAGCGCAAGCGTGTTAATTTAGCGGTATTGTTTTATGCCCCCGAAATTATGACTTGTGTCAAAAATTGATTTTTATGTTCATTGAAAACGGTATTCACATTTCTACGGGTAGTCAAAATTTAAACCGCCCAAATACTGTTTTCAAAAATATACCAATTAGTATTCTGAAATAAATTGAAATAACCAAAATAGCGTTTAGAGTTCGCGCAGGCGTGTTTAAAATGGCCTATGATTTTTAGCCGCCAAAAATATGTGGGTTTTGTCGAAAAAGTTTACATGCTGTTTCGATATTTGTTAAAAAGAATGCACATTTCTCTGGAAAGTCAACGTTTGGAACGTAAAACTACTGTGAACATATCAAAACTGAATTTTACTGATGTGCGATAATGGATGGAAACCCTGTATATGTAGTACATGTTCGCAGGTCGATACAGTAACTCGGCTGTTAACGGTTTGTTAATATCGCTATTCTGTCAGTTCGCTATTCTGTCAGTTCGCTATTTTGTCGGTTCGCTATTTTGTCGGGTCGCTATTTTGTCGGTTCGCTATTTTGTCGGGTCACGGTATTATATATATTATTAAGTACAAATATCAATTTAATTTGATTTCAATATTGTTTTAGATATGATTTTTAACTCCACGATATGATTGCTTTTAAGTCTGCTACCTTTCAAATTTCTCATGGATTTATTCTTAATTTCCAATTGAATGGAATTAAAAAAATTTAAATGTTTTAGAAATAATTATCTGCGCAACACCCTATCAAATTTAATTGTGATGGATGAAGGTAAAATCAATAAATATGAGGGCCTTGGGATTTGAGAACATCATTAATATCGTTCTAAAAAAAATTCACTGGTACAAAAAACATACAATAAAGATTTAAACGCGAATTTTTAATATAAATCAAATTCAGCATTGATATTTTTACAATTAATCTTGTCATCAATCTCAGCAACTTTTATCAAAATCCTAGAATGAGAATTATAGAAGCAATTCGCTTACCATAAGAGTGTTGATCGGTGAGAATTGGGAAAAAATATTAAATTTAATCAATTTATTGTATGGAAGGGAAATATGTAAAGGAAAATGCATTATCTCTACGTTATTAAATTGAATTATATTGAAGAGGACTATTCTGTTTTAACAAAAGTATATTTACTATAAATTCTAAATTGATTTCATTCCAGAATATCGTAAATATTGTAATAAAAATTAATTTCTAAGACAAAAAATAAAATATATTATCATAACCGTATCAGAAAATTACAAAAGCGTTCTTGAAGCATATATGTCGTTATACCCATTGTATTTTATACAAGAAATCAATACTTTTTAAATATTCACGCATAAAAACAAAAAAAAAGTTTGGAATACTTGGATTGTCGTTCGCCTGCGTTTCGTGTTATAATAAGTCTCGACTATATATATTAATTGCATAATAAATATATAAATCAATAATGGATTCTTGTTATTGGTTTAAAATATTGAAAATTTCATATAAAGGTAGCTATACGCAGTTTCCTCTCTTTAAATATAAAAAATACACATAAAAAATAACTTAAAATACATGCAAACAGTGTTCCTGCACTTAAATTAGGAAAAAGCTTTGATTTTACATATGATACAAAGATCTAATGAAATTAGATAATTTTGTTCATATTATATAAAATTGTTTATGCTGAATAGTAAAAAGTTAAGCAGAGTGACTATTTTCTTCCGTTAGATGTAAAAAATGAGTAAATATATATGAACTTTACTGATTAGATTAATATATCTATTAAAATTTTAATGAAGTGTTCTTCAATTTAATATATTTAAATATATTTATCTTTATGGTTACTTTAGTTCTCACATGAGTGATATTTACATCAATACCAAAATCGAAGTATACAATTCTCAATTTTGAAAGAATCATATTGATTCTGTGACAACAAGAATTTTATCACTTTATTTTAACATATCTTTAACCGGCTTTATGAATGTAGTGAATCAGAGGAAATTAATCATGTAGATCTCCCCCGATATTTAAATATATTTGAGTATGACAAAAAATATTATCATCTTTAAAGTCGTTGAATGCGTAAATTATGAATTGTCAGTGTTAATATTAAATGATGAATAAGTTTTATTCATAATTTAATAATTCTGTAAAGATTGGTTGTTTATATTTTTTACGTATTTTTAATATGAGCGAAATTACAATTATGTCTATGGATTCATTTTTTAACAGTGTATTAATATAAGCCTGTTATTAAATTCGATGAACATAATCTAAACTGAGAGAAATAATTAATCAACATAATCGATGGATATGTCTATTGACAGATTCAGGTCATCAAATACAGATATTTATTTATATAATCCAACAGACATATTTAGATTCTTATACAAGGTTTCAATCGATTATCACGGAAAATCTATTCAGTTCATACTATTCCAATATTTTATCTTTAATAAACAAATTCCTTGTTGATATATTCAGTGAATTGTTTAAACGAGCATAAGATTTTAGAATATGAATAAATATTCTAACTGATATTTATTTACGCCAATGTTTGTGTTGATTTCCACGCCTTTAAAATATCCAACGCAACCATGAACCGTAACTAATATAGATGACTACTCTATTGATGTCGTTAGCCCACCAGCTGTTTTTTTTCCGATTACCCCAACTGTACCATGAATATACTTTTTTTTTTGATAATACATATACCTATAAAATGATGAAACGTGACATATTACGATGAATCGATTCTCTCATGAAAAAAATTTTTATCTTTTTTTCGTCGCAGATATAACTATAAAACTAGCTACACAAATTTTTGGGAACCTCTAAATTTCTACAAAAAAATAATATTTTGCGTTTCAATCAATCATTAAATACAAGTCATGTGAATGTTATTGACACTAATTAAATAGACGATTTACGAAAAATAAAAGGGAATCGGCGCGATTTAAAATTGAATAAGCATAATAATCGATAGAAAATCGGTCTTTTTATTTCACTGAATCAGAATACACTGTATTTCAATGATTTTAATTTGTAGAGAAAACTTTATTCAGTCAAAAAATATAAATCAGAGTTAATATCATCGGTTGAGTTGAGATAAATAACGAATATGTATGAGGTTAAATAAATGTCTATAAATCTGATCTAAGCCATACATACTACACAACTTAATCGATAATAGATTGTACAATATTAATCAATTTTTTTTGATACTATATAAATACCTGCCCATCTGTATCTATTAAGTTATAAGATTCATAAACATTGTGATAAAATGAGATCCTATCTCATGTCTATAAATATAGTCAAATTAAGAATCATAGTTTATTATATTCAAAATAACACATATGTAGGCCAATTTAATCAGTAGCTGATATATGTACTTGTGATATAGAAGGAGTATTCAATTAAGACCAGAATGACAAAATCTAATGTACAACTTTACCTTGATTGATTTACATATAATTATATTGATTTCGGAAGAGATTCCGAAACCATTGTTTAGTTTATCATTTTCGTATATATTTAAAGAAAAAAATATTAAAAGATGAGGTAGCTGATTCAACAACGAGGTATGTTTTTGAACGAAAATCACACAATCCTCGAATCAGGTTCATATATGCCGAAGGTACCCCATCATTTTCACTGCGTGCCACAAGCCATTGCGCGTTCTCGACCTCTAGTATATTTAAAATAATAATATTACAATATATATAGTTTTTTTATCTCTAATTTAATTTAAATGTCATTGACGAGGATGTACATGAGTGCCATCGATGCCATTTTTGATATTGGGTTCAAAATTTAACGCAGCTTAACTCTTGACAGGGCAAATATTATTATCTTTCTTAAATATATCTATTGTTTTATTTAGGTTCATAATTGAAAATGATTGCTTACATACTTGAGTGGATCCAAACAAAAATATCAACTTTCAATCCATGCCTTTATGATTTATGTATGTGTTCGCGTTAAAGCTTGCATAACAAGTTGAAATTTTATGTTCTGATATTTTCACATCAATCGAGGTGAGCTCTTATGATAACTTACCACTAATTAACAGCTAAAATGTAAAGACTCTACTTGGTATCAAAACGGATCATAATTCAAATTGAATAGATCGTATGCTCTATAACGGTATCGAAGGGCCAGTCCATTTCTCGTATCGCTGTTTGGCGATGGCTGTAGCAACATCTAAATTCGGATTTCAATTCGTTTTGAAAGGTCAAACGAACTGGAAAATGTCAGAAATTCCAGCCTGCAGATGAGAACAAAGTAGTTTTGAATTAAGAATGAAGAATTGCATCTACTAATAAATGTCGAACATTAAGTGCTTTTTAGTTGCAGATGCAGATGGAATGAATTCAGCTGGTCTGTCATGTGTTTCAAAAAATATGCCTCTCAATGACTTACGCCAAATACGGATTTCTGAAAATTTTAAAATTATGTCATTCGCAAATTTCGTCTTTGTACCACACAAATCGTTATCAAATCATGACTGAGTCCACAGATATCCGTATGATACGAAATATCGACATTATCTGCTTCAATATCTTAAAGAAATTATTTATACTCTCTATGGTTAAGTCCTCTGTATCGTATTTAATTCTCTGATTTGAATACAATGTTCATAAAATAATCGAATTTTTACACTCAAACGCACAGAGATTCATGGTGAATCATACATTTGCATATGAAGATACCCTCATTTGAAATTGAGAGTGAATGCAAATGAGAGAACATATGAGCAATCTTTCCCGATTTTTCTAACCATCGATGGTACCATATCCGTAGAAATGCTTGACAACTTCTACCATTTAATTTTGAATATGAAGAACAGAGATAACTCCTCGAAATATACTTGACCAAAAGTTCGATAATGAATTTAGGCAATGCTTGCTATTACTTTATTTGTTTTCGAATCTTACTGTAACTCCACGTGCAAAGAACAACAGGAGAGATCTGAAAACGTTGTCTTCGATCTATTTAATACCAAGATATAAATATTTCTTGTGAATATGTTTATCAGAACACTGTTCAAATACGTCCTTTGATACGTATTCTGATCCGCTGATAAGTGTATCGTGTGTATATAATTTAACCAATCAACGTCACCGTTTTCAGAGACAAACTCTCTACAAACAGCTGACAGGAATTCAATGATAAATCACACCTTCCCCAAATTGATGCAAGCGGATTTCAATTCATTGTGATACAGTAAAAGTTGATTTGTCGGAACAGTCGTTTGGTTAACTTACGCCTAAACATAACTGTACCGGAACTTATACCGTCTTTTTAATGTGCACTATTTTATGATTTATAGCTTAACCTTTCAGGTTTTCAAATGTATTGAAGTTCTTATTTTCGTAACGCCGCATTCAGTTTAAATACTGCAGCAAAATGACCGAATTTGAACAAATTGAGCACGGAGATAATTGTTTGAAATTTTACTTTAAATATTTATATTGCGTTCTTCTTTAAATAGACGGTTCTCTTCGAACATTTTATACTTTTAAAGGTAGGATTTATAAATAAATACAAGACAACAAATAATATGACGATTTACGATGATTACAACAACGATTTTGGGCAAAAAGCTAAATTTAAAGGACTTCGTTCGGCCCATAAAATCTCCGTTGAGTTCCGCAAGTGACCAGCTGACCGTAGTTCGAGCATATCTGTAATATGCTAAGTGAAGATTACATATATTTTCTTTAGTCTTTGGAATTTTGATAGTAATACTATGTGGTTATTACACCATTTTCCGTTTTAAATTTCCTATGGATTCATTTAAGATTTCCGATTTTTACGCAAAATAAAATATTTCTTTATCCTAATCGTAAGTTAGAATTTTCTAATCAGGTGATGGAATATATCGAAAATACCAATTCAGAGCGAAGAACATATAAAAAACTAAGTATTGATGTAAAGATGCTGGATATAAGCTACGTTCATAAGAATTCCAGAAAAGTCTATAGCTGAAGTAGCAAGAAATTTGTCATTGAACGAACGCACGCTTCTATACACATACCGAAAATTTTTGAGGAATGGCAATGTCATTCAGAATAATCAAGCTGTGCCTAAGTACATTAAAGTACAAGAACAACATAAACTTCGTATTAGAAAAATTAATTGAAAAAAATCCGATAATTACGATAGCCCAAATACTTTCAAAATTACAAGAGGATTTTAATTTGATTTTGTCAAAATCAACTTAATAACTACCATAAAAAAGTTGAACATAACATAAATAACTTGTAAGGCAAGTGCCGATTGTTAGAAACATTCTAGAGTTTATAGAGGCAAGGTGTATATACTCACAAACCTACTTTGAAAGGTAAATGGTTTTTTTATAAAGCATTGCTTTCTCAACACCCGAAGTTATCTATATCGATGAAACGGGATTCGATTTGCACATTAGACGACGTTATGGCAGAAGTCAAAGAGGCGAACTTGCACGTATTGTTGTAGCAAATTCCAGAGGAAGAAACATCAGTGTGTGTGCTGCGATGAACATTTCTATTCTCGTCAACTACAGGATCATTGTGGCCTCATTCAACAATAATTAGTTTTGTCAATTTTTACGGGAATGCTTTCAGAAGTTGTCTAACACACCGATAATTTTTGTGATGGATAACGTCCGTTTCCATCATTCAATCGAGGTTCGTGAAGTTTTCAAATCTCAAGGCTATCGAATCGTTATTCTTCCACCTAATTCTCGTCAATTTAACCCGATCGAGCTTCTTTTTTTAAATTGGAAAAATATTATAAAGTCCGGCATGACCATCTTTGATGGAAATACACTGTTGACAACAATCTCAGCAGCTTCTACCCAGATATCTGGAAACGATTGTGCCGGTTTGATTCGTGAAGCAACGCGTTTCGCTTCACAAGCGTTGCAGGTAAATCTTTTTAGAAATTTTTTTTTAATTTTAAAATTTTATTAAAAAAATCGGAAATCTTAAATGAATCCATATGAAAATCAAAATGAAACAATTTGAGACATGCGCGAAAATGGGAAATCTAAAATGAATCCATCGGAAATTTAAAACGGAAAATGATGTATCTCAAGAATAATTGATTGAAAACACTGTTAATATATTACATGAATTTTCGTAAAATTGTAGATTTCGTCAATCTATTATTTACCAAATATGTTTTTTCCCTGGGAATATTATTAATTATTAATCAATCTATAAACATGATTTGAAGTCATTAATGAATTTTAAGTCATGATATGACTAAAAATAAAATTAATATTTCATTCAATGTTTAATTGTTTATAAATTCCAACAGTTTTTACATGATACAAAACCAGAATTTTAATTTTTTTCAATATATCGCACATCAATTTTCACTCAAACATCGGTAAGATTATGAATTTTAATTATTTTGCTGCTTGAAAATCGAATAAAACATTTATTATATACAGATTTAATTGATTATAATATTTAAACCTGTATTATTAACATGAAATACAATTACTAGAAACATTAATTTAAAATAAATTAATACATCTCAATGAATAAATTAACATTATTTTGAATTTTGATAATTGATACAAAAGGTTTCAACATTTTTTCGAATGATAAAACATTTGGTATTATAAGTGATTCTATCAATATTATTATCATAAAACCGAATTGATTTATAACTAAATTTG
>JWZT01000542.1:41124-60145 GCA_000827895.1 Thelohanellus kitauei
AACTGATTAAAATTTTAATATTTTTTTTAAACACCATTAGTATTTAAATGGCCATATCTTTAACTCTTTATTTTATTAATTGCATGATGCCTGAAAAATTGTGGCAAAATTTTTCGATCAATTATCAATTTTTATAGACATGATATACTCTATTATAATAAATATTTTATGTACTCAGTATCCGATTCAAAATGCAGTTTTAAGTTTTAAACAGGCATTATGTATACCAAATTTTTTAACAGATATTAAGCATTGAAAATATTTTAATTAAATGTAAAATACATTATTTTTTTACAAATCCAAAATAATATAAAATCAACTTAATAACAAATGATAGAAGAACTATTGTTTTAGATCTACACCCGATGTTATTTAACTGTGTAAATAAATTTCTATTAAGATAGTGAATTGATTATCATGTTTAGTTATGGTCAAAAATAGTTTCTTTGTTATCAGTATATTTTCAATTTAAAATGTTGTAGTATGTGTTTATAGGTTCATTGATGGTTTGAAGATCTTCTCATTCATATTATCATGATAGATAAATGGTTATCGATTGCTAAATATTATGTTTTAACAAATAATATTAGTTAATATCAACATTAGTATACCCATAGCACAGTTTGATAAAAATATTTTGGTATTGTATATATATAGTTATAAATCATGAAAATTTACCGAGTTATTTTTTATTTTAATTCAACTCTTTTCTCCATATTTACCTAAGATAAATAATGTATTTTATGACTCGATCAATCATTGATAATCTAATTAATAGTGTCGAATTATTGTAGTCAAGAGTATCTTAAACCAATCATTAGTTATCGATCTATCTAATTATCGAAAAGATCTTTGCTTATTTTAATGCTGTGAGTTTCGATGATTTTATATATATATATATTTTTTCCCGTCTAAATATACTCAAAATGAAATGAATAATTTTGATACGAGCCATGCCAAATATTTATTGAAAATTATTAAAAATATATCTATATTTCTATTTATTTTACATTTAATTTATGAGAAAAATATGACTTGTAATACTGCTCATAATCCAGTTTTTAATGTTGTCTTTGTGTTAAATTAAATCTTATTTGTGTTAATAAATATCGGACTGTTGTAGAATCAACATTCAAACGAGTTTATATATATTTTTAAAAATATCTGTCCCAATCAGGGTTATGTAATTTTTTATATATTCAACAATAAAATGATCTATTAAAACTTATTATGAAAATGTTTTTAAATATTGAAAGATAATAGCATTGTTTACTTTGTTTAAATTAACCACCAAGTCAATTTACTATTAATTTAATACGAGAATTATTTGCAATGTTTTTAGATAATGTGTTAAAAATACTTAACCACAAAACGATATCATTTAACATATTTCATTAATATTAATCAAATTTATATTTGATTATTGTTCACATATCCTCAAGTGGATAAACAAATTTTGGTAGTAACGATATTAATACAATAAAATATCATCTATGCCTTAAATATCAAACTTTTTTAGTTTACTTCAAACAAAGAATTCTACGATAATTTAATTTTTATATGTATAGATTTAATTCGTTTTATCAATTAAGGGTTCAAAATAGAATGCTCTCCTATAGGACCATGGTATCCAAATAAACAAAGACCTTGCTATACCGATGTTGAAATGTGTAAAGATTTTCAACATTGCCCTGAGCCAGATAAATTATTTAAAGGTGTCTCCTGTCATTATATAAGGTGTTCATATATGTCCTAAAGGTGCCTATATCCAATGCCAATTCAAGGAAGAACGTGTTTGTATTTCAAATATGTGTGATGGATTCGAAGATTGCCGCGACGGATCAGATGAAAATAAACTTTGCCGTAATTAATATTTTTTTTTAGGTTACGGAAACTTTTCAAGGACAATTAAAATAATTCATCAAGATGACGGGCATATAGAATTTTCATGGCGATCTGATGACCCTAAGAATTCATTTAAAGTCACTATTATTGATGTGTAATTCTGCAAATATAATAAGCCATGACGAAAGTATTCTGATTAACGAAGTCGTAAAACAAGCAAAAATTAATGTAGGGGGTCATGTAAACTGTGGAACCTATATGATTATCGCCAAAAACACTATAAACTTTATCATCCAGCACGACACATATCAATATCTACCTACTAAGAGCCATGCTCCGACAAATCTAGTCTATGATTCTAAAAATCAAACGCTGAAATGGGATGCTTATCCTCATCGCTGTGTCCCAATAATATTTTATGTAAGAATATTCATAACTTAAGGTTGAATGCCACAGTAACATGCGTATCAAAAGAAATTTTACAATTCAGAACTGGTATAAAATAGATCACACGGAGCAACTGGAATGCAATGTATTGTCCTATTTTTATCAGGTGGCAGCATGTCCAAACCAAATTTTTAATCAATCTTGTAGTCCATTCGCATATATATTTTATCCATTCAAGATATACAAGCAAGTCATGCCAATCAGGCTTAAAATTATAATCATAATATCGTGTGTTATCGTTTTTTATGGACTGTCAATCGCAATAAGATTGTGTATGAAAAAAGCAATTTGCGAATTCTCTATATTCAGAAGTCAGACGTTATCAAAATTTTATTATCAAAGTATCTTTAATTTAAATCCGATTACAAATGTAATAAAATAAATTAAAAATTAATATTAACTGATCCAATTGCTTACTTAGATTTTTAAAATTATTAGATTATACTCTCTTTTTTAGTTATACTTTCAACAATATGCAAATGTGAGAAATGTTATGCGTGTGTATTCGGCATAGAAACGGCATGTAACTTAGCAAATTGTACATATTTACTCTGTACTATGTGCATATTATTATGAGAATGTTATATTAGATCGAAACAAATGTGATTTAGTTTTGAAATCGTGAATACAACCAATTAACATTGAAGTTTCGAATATATCAAACGTGTTTTTATCTCTGTATAGACAAATGGTTTTAAATTAAGGGCCTTAACGTTCGACAAAACATTCCATCAACCACAGTTATTTGTAGACTCGAAGTCCAATATTTAGTCGCCTGGAAAAGTTGCTGAACATGTTATGCTGCCATAATTGGACAAATCATACATCAGTAAAATTTAAAAAATAAACATATTGTTATAAATGTAACAAAAATTTTTGATTGTGTTGAATAATTGAATATTATATAAACACCCGAGGCGTTTATTTTTCATTAAATATACGTTCGCAGTGTATTCACACATAACAAACGAGAATATATAAAATGATCAGCATTCTATCGATTATGTCCTATATAAGTAACACCTTGTTTGTTGTCATGATAAATCGCCATATAAAAATTGAATCTTTGCAAAATTTTTTATTAATAATCTAAAACCTATTATTCTAATATATAAATCATTGAGAGTTATTAGTCTAATAGACGATTTAGATATCTAAATGAATATATTTTTTATACGAGCTTGAAGCGTACTAAATTTATTAAATACATTATCTGATACATCTTAAAATTATTTAATGATGGTGGATTTATTATAATTAATTATCATAATCGGGGTATATAGCATGAAAATTCAAGGAAATTAAAACATCTATTATGGATATAGATGAACCTAATATTTATATTTTTTTATAATTCGCGAATTTCTAGTTTTTAAAGACTTGCAATTGTGTTTCTGCGACAGCATATATAAAATATAAGAAAACAAAAGTATGAATATATCCTGTTAATGTACTGAATTCAAATATGCATAATGAACAGATCAGTTAATTACATGATAATAACACTCTCAAATAACATTAGTTTGTTTAAAAAAAAATCATCTATATCGTTCAAAACTACGAATAAAAACGAGAATCATCTGATGAGAAACATGAAAATATTAATAATCTATAACTACTTTATTTACTTTATGAAATTGTTCTTTTGAATAACATGCCATTCGTAAAATATACAGACAAACTCATATTACACGAAGTTATCTGTATCTATTGGTAAATAATGATTTCTAATTACAATGTTAATATAAGAAAAGTTTACAAAATCTAACTCTACGCACAAAGAAAAAATGAATTTTATATGTAAGAAAACTTCTTGATAGCTTTCATGATGATAAAATACAAAATATTTAGTTTACTGATAAAAAAAAGTTTAGATCTTGGCTTCTACATATTAATCTTAATGACCATTGTATTTTCCTATGGGAGAGAGAGACGTAATACAACACTAAAATATGATTAAAATCCCATCCAGTGTTTTCACAATCAATGAATGTTTCTACAGATATTTTTTCGCAGTGAAATAAAATGTGCCACGCTTTTCTTGAAACTAATGTCAAAATAATCGGGATTAATGTTGCAATAATTAATTATTTTAGCATAAATTGACACAGATTAAATACGTTTCCTAAAAAAATTTTACCTCTATGCTAAATTACGCGGCTTCTCATAGTGCAAAATATTAAAAAAAAATATTAGAGTAAAGACGTATGATTTCATTTGAAAGATCAAATGACATGCAAAAGGCTACAATTAAATTACGTCTACTATGCAATATGGAGATATTTGCGTGGAATTGTTTAGAAGTGTAGTATTCAAACTATAAATGAACTAAAACGAAAAAGTTAGAACAAACAAAGTATATTAGCCATCGAATGTAAAAATAATGTTAAATTCTCAATGGCGGAAAACGATCAACTGTTTTATTCATGTCAGAGACTGACATTTCGAATATTTATTGGATATTATAAAATATTTAATTTCGTTTTCGCAAAAACATGAATTTTGTAAACCCTGTCTAATTTTCAGCTATATGGATACAAATATTTTTTAAAAAATGGAAAAAAAGACAAGGTTTACAAATAAATAGGACTTTAAAAATGGTGGTAAAATGCAGTCAAACACATAAATTTTAATAAAAATTTACTTAAAAATATATTTTTCAGTTTATTAAGCAAAGCAAATAAAGATTCATATAGGTTTTGTTAATTAATATGTTAAGTGTTATGTACTTGGATTTTTAAATGCACGATTAAAATATTTTATTTGTCTGAAATCTCACCCACAGCCAATAAATATTAGATTCCCCATATAGAAACAATGCATTAAATATATTCGATAATTTCTTTATATTTTATGCTGAGGCTAATATTAATTTTGTATTTCATGGTTATTTCTGCACATGTTATTGATGGAAAAGTTATAATGGCGAAATATCACTCCTTTTTTTTGATTCAACAAAAATATTTTTCCCTAAAAATAGACAGTGTATACAGTATATACATATTTTAACAAAACATTAATCCGTAATGTTCACAGCTACAAATAAATTCCTTTGATAACATAAAAAAAACAATCGATTTTTAGGCTGTAAATTATGGTATAAACTAGTTTAAATTGCTGATATATATGTACGCTGGACATTCTTGAACGAATTGGATTATCTGAAATCAATATATCATCGTAAACCTGGTTTTGTATGTTTAAATTTAAAATTAAAAAATGATAAATACCATTTGTCATAAATATGCGAAATTAGTATGTACAAAACTTCTGAATAATTAGAAGTGATGATATAAATTATAATAATTTATGGATGTTTTTAATTATATTTTTTTGATTTAACATTAAAAGAAAAAGGATATCACTATTTTTGCGACAGCTTGTATTATATTTTTCAAACTACATATAACTCAACAGACAGGGAGAAACAAATATATCAGATTTGATATTACTAATGAAATTAGACAGAATAAAAATGATATGGTGAAACATCGCGCAAAATCTATACATTTTATCACACATATAAGTGAGTGATATAACAGCATGGTATCATATTAATGAGATTTTATGATGTAAATAAAATTGTTCAAAATCATCAAAAGATTGAATTAAAGTTCTATTACAAAGATATGGTATTTTAGAACTCATAAGTATTTAGAATACGTAATAACAAAGATATTAAGCGTGTTAATCCATATCCTCCACATCGTTGACCACCCAATCTGTGTAGTTCATAGTCAAAACAAATATTTGTCGTGGTCTTAGTATACAAACAAATCGGCAAATATACACACTATATTTTTTAATTGGTAGTTGCTATTCGTAAGATGTTTTGTCTTCAGAGCTATAATATTTGCCCTCGGAGCCTCATCTATTTTGAACATTTTTTATTGATGCACGTTTATCATTTATAGTAACCTGTTTACATTGAGTAAAAAGTTTGTATCTGTGAATGTGGATGAGTTTGTTCATATTATCTTCTGTTTTTTACGTATATTTATCTTCATCAAGCTCATAACAATCCATCTTTCTTTCATCAAATCTTCCTCCATGATTTTATTCCATTACGTTTTGATATTCTAAAATCGAGTCATTTACCTTTTGAATCTCATATTCTTTGAATTTCGACTAAAATATATCTTTTGTGATTGTGTGGTATTTAGGAATGTTCCTCCACTATTTTCAATGAAAATTTATAAATTATTCATTTCATTATGAAACTTAACTATGGTCGATCTCAAAATTCGTTAATTTTCGAATACAATGCATTCTATTAAACATTATCTCACACAGAGATACTATAGAAATTCGTGAGCACATATGTTTTATGCATCGTTCAAACTTGAAGTAAAATTAACCAATCGTTTCACGCATTTTGATATTAAACTACCATATTAATATCAGTTTTGTAAGCTCGTTCAAATATTCAGATCGATTTGGGAGGATAAACTGTGGTGGGTTTTATATTGAATTAAAAATATTTGGTACATATCTTTAATAATATTGCTATTTAGGTTTCTTCCTTAGTTGGTATATAGATAAGGTTGTAATCCAAAACTATATTCAAATTTATTAATGATCAAGGGGAAATTTCTCTCGTGTTATGAATTTCAGTCTTTGAATTCGAGCCACAGAACAATAATCCCAAATTATCAAATTACAATTAAAAAATGATTTTGAAAAGTTGAACAATATATATATTTCATAACGGTCCAAATATTATGATATATTTAACTTTGAGAATAGAAGCTTTGTGTTCGGTGTAAAAACGCTGTTTTATCACGTAATACATGACTTAAGAGTATTTGAAACATCTTTTTTTTGAAAGACTCTATAAATCACGACTGCATGCCTATGTGTTCGTCAGACTCCATATTGGCAACATTTATCATGATATGCTGGCATATAATTCGAGATCATAGCTTCTGTAACAACGATTCTATAATTTGTTGATTTGATGAATTCATAACATTTACATAGTATCCAATTAACTAGTTTTGAAACATTGATTTTTGTTGACAGGCATTTCTGATTTCCATTTAACAGTCTGATAACACTTAAAGTCTATTTTATAGTAAAAGTTTAGAATTTTCTTTATCCAAGAAATGTTTTCAACCCCCTCTAGTAACGTAATATGTCTATATACTCGCTGCATTCCACATTGAACTGCGAATAAATGGAGTTTCATCTAGATCCAATGTCTGAATTCATGTGATGTGAGCTTTTCTTAATAAAATTATTAAATCAAAAAAACGTAATATATTGAAAACTAGCGCTCGATAGAACATTTAATACTTCACGTACTAATAATACATATTCATGGTTGAATTTTCATGCAAAGATATTCGCTACACTCACGTGGTATGGTTGAAAATCTTTAAGGCATGAATATATAACCAATAGATCCCTATTGGTAGCGAATATCTTCTTAACACCGACGTTTGAAATATATGGCATTATTTGATGACTTTCCGAGTCCTTATTGTCATTTTATTGTGAAATGACATTCCCGTATCTATTATGATTTTCTACGCATTCAAAAATAAACTCTAGAAAAATCCGGATGTGTTAATATCTTATGACAATTTATACGATCTTATTAAGTGAAGAAACATGTGTCGAGCGTTTTTGACAATTCGAACTTTTTTTCATTTATATAATGACAATGCTTGAAGTGGTTTTTCGCAATGACCTATTCTTTTACAATACCGCCTAAAAACAACACAAAAAAATAGGAATTTTGGAATTTGAATGACACTTGGGTGAGTCGCTCAGTTTTATACCTATGCTGTTGAAATCGGACAAGAATTGAAGCATTCCTCTACAATGCTATATCCAAGAAACATTTCAGATTTTTTTGATAAACTCGACCTTTTATTCATAATTTTACATCGCCATTCCAAAAGATCCCTAAATCAACTCTATTTGTTAATGATTATCAACGTCAGTATTTATAAAAATGATGATTCTGCTAAAAATATGCTACAGCATTACACAACATATATTTAGGAATATTTATATCAAATTATCAGTTTAATATACCTTAGTCATTAATGAGACCAAGCTCAATAGTTCGAAAGTCGAACAAAAAAAATGTTATGATAAATGCATTAGGGTTTGAATCTGGATTATTTACAGTAATTTCTGCATACGTCGATAGAAGGTCTTTTTTTGAAAAGAATTTCGAACGTTGAATATTATCGATCGTGTAATCAATTATCTAAAAACTGTAATAGATCAGTTAATTGACTAGGTTGATTCAATTATAATGAAAAAAAAAATCTCGGATAGTATTTTCTTCATCTTTATTAAAGAGGAGTGACAGGGTATACTACTGATAAACTAACGCCTATTTTTTACATCGAATCCAATGTCTGTCTCATTTCATTTTGGTAGTGATGCGCCAACTGCCAAAATCTTGGCTGAACATGCTTGATATCACTGGTTACCATATTGGTGTTGAAACTTGACAGACTCATAAATCATACAATTAATATTATATATTGTCAATATCATATTTTTTCATGATTACTTTAAAACATATTTATTGTTTTTAGAGTCATGTCAATGTTATTGCTAATTTTCAGTATCGCTGGACGTGGATTTCGATGCTCATAGGTATAATCTCTCGTAAAGTATTTATGGATCAATCATCCTAATTAACAATCGGTTTCTGAATTTTAGATCAAAAGTCGATATAAAAATGTTCAAAGAAAAATATATATAAGCTATAAATACATGTTAGAACTCAAAACATTCGAAATAGAAAACTATTATTACTCAACTTGCAAAAAAATAGCGTATTGTTCTAAGCATCATTAAAAAAACAGACTGATAAATATGGGATATTTTTACAGTATTTTTCTCTATCTTTTGCCGAACAATATAGTAAGTTGACCTCTATCTTAGAGCCCTCCGTACTCTACCCATTATCTTTACAATGAAACCTAGACGCACATAAGTTTTGTTGATACGAATGTGAACAACAATTTCTATAAATTATGTCTAAGTTTATGTATCTTAATATAAAGAACGATCGAGTTTCTATTTCGTAAGTTTTATACTACATTTTCAAATTCATCATTTGGTGTAATAATTGCTTAAATTGTATTGAGATCTAGTTAAGACTGTCGTGTTTTTATAGAGAAAATCTCTTCTTTTCATTCTTCGGATAGATAGTATCGCAGTATACAACGAATTTTATGAGGTAGAAACTCGGCATGAATGACATTTGTTAATTTTATAAATAATCCTAGTGCATTTCTTCAAAAATATGTCAATAATTATTGGTCGATTGCTTTCATTCCATTAGTAAGCTCATGTGTAACATTTTTAAAAATGAAAAGTAAAATTCAACATAGCTGGTTAACATTTCCATTTACGCTACAGAAAACTCTACCTTTTCGATTAAGAGTTGGTTAATTTGTAAAAACGCGCACCCATATACTCTGTTAGATTCCCATATTATTTCTTGACCAAATCAACTTCATCAACTCTCTAGAATTTGCTTTGATCATAAACAGACATTAACTCATCCTTCTTCTGATAATTGCTTTACAAAATATTTGATGCATATATCTAAAACTTAATTAAGCAAGCAGTCCATGACGATTTACCATCTCTGGGTTGTTTTACTCATTCAATATATTGGGCAGAAACCTTTGGGTAGATAACATAACAATATTAACAACACGTGATAATTAATATACTCTATAGAGATAAACATCATCAGATACATTACGGTATTTAAATTAGTAGTGTCCAACATCATAATAAATAATGTAAAAATATCACAATATATTAAATAGTCTCATTGATGTGATTCTAAAAAATACATGAATAATATTGCCATATGTCAAATGTATTTTTTCATAATTATACCCATTACTCTTTTTGAAACAAAAATGTGCAAAAACCCTGTTTGATATTTCTTAATTAGACCATATAGGGTGGTATTCAATACTTCGCAAAGTAATAAGATATATTAACAAATGATTACATCTTATTTTTCAATAGATTAATTCCTGATTCATTCACCTGATCCAATTTTTTTATAAATGCAACTAATATGTATTTTACATGAATTTTTATCTTATGTTACAATATATTTTTAATGTAATTTCAAATCGTTAAAAAAATAATAAATAATAAATTGAGATTTTAAAATAATTTAAACCGAATCTCATCAAAAACATTCATCAAGTGTTCAAAAATTGTTATGAAAATATCCAAATTTGTTTAAATAGATAAAAAAATAATCTAAAATGAATATCCGAGTGCACATATTAGGATTTATGTGCACGTTCTGTGATCCAACCAAAAAACCGTTTTATGAGATTTCAACATACTCAGCTAAAAAGATTAATAAGAAAGTAATATTATTATAGTTACTAGAGCCAAATATATAAAAATATTAATCTTAAAAAGAGTATTTGATGTAATTTGATTAAGTTGTTGATTGGAAACGAATAAATTATTTTTTAATTCAAGATCTTAAATCTTCTGTCTATTCATAGATTTGACATTTACATTCAGAAACTAATACATATGATCTTCTATTATGGATGTTTAATAGTTCAGCAGAAATAATTGAATCGTTTAAATTAATATCACACGAATATATATAATAAAATCAATATCTATTCTAATCTCATAATAAGATATTTCATGTTGTTAGTTAACTTAAAGAAATCGCTTTATGTTGAATGAAAATTCTTTAGATCAATGTTTTTTTTTGTTTATAAAAAATTTAGGATATCGTGATTGAAACCCATAACACTTTAGTAAAAATATTGTTCATAATTTCAAGATAATATCTAAAAAACAGGGATAAATATGTTACAAATGTCAATCATGTTTGATTCTATTTGAGATAAATTAAAAAATAAAATATATATTTGAATATATTTCTCTGTTCATCTTGAGAATTTTATAAACCCCTTGTATATATTGTGAGATAAAAACGAATTCTAGTAGCAATAAATGATGCAAATACAAACTTCAATACTAAGATTGTTCAAAAATTTTATCTCATTATTTTTCAGGAATATTATCATGCTCTATATCCTCATAACTATGAAAGATGTTATTGATAAAATAGGACACAATACGAGATATGTTTAAATAATTGACATTTTTGTATTGATCTACCCTACCGTTCACTTTAACAAAAACATCCTCCGTCTATAGTTCATTCGAAGATATCCAATACGTATACCATTGAATTCTTATTTGTAATGCTTGTTTTATAAATTATTCAATTATCTATTCCAATAATACATGAAGAATTGCAATTATTATGTGTCCTAACTCTACATCAGAATTATTTGAATTAAGAAAATATTTAAAAATAACTAATTGTGGTTATTGAACAAACTGTTAAATATAACTTGATTTTTATAGGTAAAACCTTATTAAAAGGGCACGGGTTCGGAACGAATTGTACAATTTCGTTAGCATGCAATCATATCAGATTTTCACACTTAATAAATTCAATTTTATTATGTTCTTTTTTTAAATCATAAGTTTACATTTTTACATAACCCACTTTTAAAAGAAATGTATCATTATAAAAATGGCGTTAAAATTTTTGCGAATATTAACTATATTTTGCTTCCTTCTCTCATTGTCACATGATCAACCAATAGTGTGGTTGACGTTGTTTGCTTTTTACAAGAGCTTGGAAATCTATTGACGTATTTGCATCCAATTCAATTAAATTTGTAAAATGAAAATTGTCTAATATTACATGTGAACGACATAATAGGATGTTTCCCGAACACGTGCTGTTTACTTACACTTTTATCAAATAGTCATATTCCATCATAAAAAGACGATTAGTAATAGACTATTGACCTTCATTTTGCATCTTTTAATTATTCTGGACAAAATTAAATATTTTTTTCCAAAATACATTAAGATATATTTGCACTTTCATGATTGAAATATATCAATAAATTGCATTATTTAAAATACGATAAAAGGTTGATGGTTGTCTTAAGAATATGTCAGATGGCCAACTCATCGTTTTTGAATAATTTATTATTGTATAGCCAAAACCAAATATTGTATTCAGGAGTTCATACAATATGTATATTTTTCATACATTATTCCAATTTTGATAGATCTTGGCATGTTTTACCTTTTCCTACGATCCGAGATGGCGATGGTTTATAGCGACACCAGCATTTTTGCTTTTTGGAATTCCTCTATATATGGGTGTGTGAATTATTTAAACTTCGCGTGTATAACATGAATAAATGAAGTTAATAACGGGCTTGATTAGCAAGGTAATACCTTATTAATATATTAATACACCAAAGATGCAATGAATATATCGTATTTAATTTAATGTTTAAGGTTTAAATATAGATACCATAAAAGAATTTAAAGTTATTTGCTTTAATAAATAAAACAATGTTAATGAGATATTTGTTGTCGACGAAAGTTCTAAACAAGTGTTTGTTACTTGGCTATACGCTGACGTAGACATTCTCAGCAATGACTGCGTGTGAATATAAGTTAGATTCATATGTAACCTGGTCTTGTTTATGTTCATGATCTAAAATGTTCGTTTTGGATCTCTTCAGACCCGAACGTAACAAGTAGTGTCATGATCAGCTTTCTTTATTTGATAGACTGTCACTCATCGAGATACTCGATAGATATTTTAATGTCACAAATTTAAATATTTCTATATGAGTATAGTCACAATGTAGATGAACTAGTTGTATCTGTAAAGAACTGTGTATTTTCAAAATCTCTTTTATAAATTGTGATGAAAATATATCAAAATCCGCAGAACGTTTTTGAAATTCCCAAAACGCTGATAAAATGTATTGTCTAATGCAGATATCATATTGTTCTATTTCCCATTTTATTTAATCAGATTTATAAAATTTCCACTTTTGGAAAGTGCGTATTCTGTTTTTACTGAGGTGCCAAAAAAGCAGTTATAGCCATACTCTAATATCTTCCCTCTTGGGGATATTTAATGAACAAAAATGTCATTCCCATAAATTTGAATGTTATGATCTTTCACGTTTTCTCATATTTTAACTGCAAACGATTGATCGGACATCTTCTATTACTCGCAGATTTGTGGATATCCTGTATATTTCGTTTTCATCACGAAAAACAAATAAATTCCTCTTTTCGTGTATCAGAAAAATGTGTCAGAATATTTTTCAATAGTAAACCAGCGTTCTTCGTTTTGATACAGAATATCCAAAGTAGGCAAAAAGAGTATTTGTGAAGTATGATGCACTGTCTATAATTTATACCTCATATAATGATAAAATTAATAATTTTTACATTAGTTTCAAAGACACGTTTCACGTCAAGCATAGCATTACATAAAACTTGATGATGTAATGTACACCAGAAAAATATGAAATCGTTGTTGTAATCAGCCTGTGAAACACGAATATTTCATTCTCTAGAGTAGACAATTTTTCTTTCCTGTCAAAGCAGAAAAATACCATGTAGTAATAGGAGCGATATTCCGACATGGGTATTCCATTTCATGTAGAGCATTTTCGAAGAATTAGAAATAAACTTTTTCAATATCCGAGTCATTAATTGATTCAAATAACAGCCGTTCTTCCTTGATTTCAACATTTTATGACGATTTCATTAAAATTAGAAACTATTTAGTGTCATCGATGTCAGTGATTTCCTTTAATGCCAGTGATTATAGCTTAAAAGCAGTTACACGTTTTTTTGTGAGTTCATATTATAATAATCAATCGATTAAATGCCGCGAGATGTATATATTCTCGAAATACGGATCTCATCAAATTTTATACTATATTCTGTAGAGACATGATCTATTACATCGAGAATCTATTTTTTGACGAATTCGCTAGCACACAAAGATTTTCTGTGTTCTGCCGAATTGTATCGCACTACAAAGCTTGCACGAGTTGCTGATTTATGACATATTTTGTCTTTTCTGTAGAAATATTGCTGCCTTATATTGTTTCTTTCAAGATTCTTTGATGGTGTTTGCAGTTATTCTGATGATAAAATATAAGCGTAATCTTTCGAGTTTAGTCAAAAAATGACAGAAAAATTACTCGTTAAACACAGAAACACTTTCACTCGACAAAAAACAACTATTTTTAAATTTACATATCTAAATAATTACTTAAATATTCAATTTGTTTCCAAGATAGACTCCCTGTTTCAACTTGAGGATCTGCGCAAAATTCACATTTTTATTCAAAATATAACCGTTAGTAACACAAAAATTACTGCAGAGATATTTCAAAGTTGGCTTTTAACTATTTGACACAGAATATGACCGATTCAGGATGAAACTATTTGGAGATATTCTCAGGAAATTATCCAGAGCAACATTACCATATATGTACAAAAATTCTTCGCGGTCTGGATCATGGTCGCTGTCATATGTTTTCCATCTCTGCACTATAAGTTCTGATACCCGATTATAGATTATTGAAATGTGTTCATTTTGTAATTCGTAGATCTAAATAATCTTTCATGAGGTACATTCTATGGTCAACATTTAAGAAAATGTATGGGTCATTGAAAAAATTTGCACAATTTATTTGATTATACGGGTTTTTAGAAAGACTTTTTATCCAGCTTTATACGAAAAGTTTATAACTCCCTATCATATAATTCATATTCTATTTATTGACGAGATAAATTATTCATATAATCATTTTTTTGTAATTTATTACGTTTTTCATTTGTGTTTGTACGTACATCGGTTAGTCTGTTGATATAGCATTGAGTGATCTCGTTCCAGTGATAAATTGATCGTGAATTTTATTCTTTGTTTGTATACCAGCACGGATAGTGACAAGTTGGTAGATTTATTCAAGGATTATCATACAGAAGTAACACTAAATCAATACATTCGTGCCAGTCATTTGGAAAACCATTAATGATATACCTCGATTGCTCTTTGTGGTTTTTCTTTTCTTCCTCGACTGAACCGATAGATATTGAATGGTACGACGTTATTATCTTTTTTTATATTAAGATATCTACACATTTATATAAAGAGTTGAGAATAGAATCGTCGTCCCCAATTTGAATAAATTGTATCAGGTATATCGAACCTTGATACAATATTCGCAATCGTATCTTTCGAAAATGTCTCTAATGTAATTTCAGTAACTAGGACGGCTTCAATCTACTTCGTAAATATATCGACGAATACGATTATATATTTACATCCTTTCACCTAGACTCGAAGAAGATCAGTGAAATCTACTTCCCAATCCTAGAAAGGATTATAGGCCATCATATGATACAGTTGAGCAATTGGTGTATTATTTTTTTTAATATGTGCATGCTGTGGCATTGGTGTATACATTTATGTATGTATTGTGCCATGTTTGATGAAAAATACATCTCTCTGAATAAGTGCAAGTTGTTTTACACCATTTTTCATTCCGAATGACCTAATTTCCGATGAGGACCTTCAAAGGTTCTGAAGCTGTATATATAAGTAAATTGATATTTATATGGATTCTACCTTTGGGGTTGTGATAATATTCATTCAGATTCAAGAGTGGAATATGTGCTGTCGTTTACAGAGATTATATTCTGTCTAACAGAGAAGTATCTTCCTAAAATTTACTTGTTCTAATAAATTACACATCGGAATCTTTGAATGTCATCATCGGAATTTCGGGCATTTTGGATGAAAAATGGTGTAGTATGACAGATATTTTTTGGTCTATTTTCAACATTGCTATTAGTAGATGGGAACGTATGGATGGTCGTAATTCACTTCGGTTCTAATGGACCCGGTTCAATATATTAGGTAAAAATTCAATATACCCATCGTTACCGCCTCAAGAGGATTCCTTATATTGATTCAGATATAATCGAAACTTTGGTCGTTATTTCAATTCTTACGTACTGAACGATAATGACATTTTTTATCGAAATGAATGTTGATGAAAAACTCAATGAAAAGTTAACAGCTGCGAGATTTTTGCTACCATTGATATGATTGATGTTTAAAAAGTATTCATCGATTTCAATCATTGAGCAGGATCGTCTACCATGTGGACGTTCATAGAATTTATATATTTAAGATGTTTGCTATTATCATAAAAATAGAATGCGAACACTAAAAGTAATGGTGAAATTTTCGAATTCTCCACAGGATAGCAATACACATCCTATCTTTTGTACTCAACCTTTTTCTAGTAGAGTCAACGATTACGCACAAACATTATTGGTGTTCCAAGACCATCCAGTCTTTGGGTCATGAGTGGTCCAAAAGCTACAACTGATGCATTAATGTAGAATTTGAATTTTCGTAATATATCAGAGACACCAATAGAGGGTATATGTTTAAGGTGACTTTTCAGCCTTTTAAATAAGTTTTGGCCATCTTCATCCAATTCCAATAGACCATCGGATCTAAATAGTTTGTAGCGTGTATAGGTCATATTTGCCTAATTCATGATGAATATACAATAGTTATTTCACACGCCTAAAATGATTTTAGGTACTTTATGCATCATGGTGTTCCTAATCATAAAATTGATCATATATTTAAACGTATTTGCCCTTAGCTATTTCTCACTTACTATAAAGTAGAAGAATATGAGTTCCTTTTTTTTTGCAAATGTGCATATCGATCTGTTAAATTTGAGATTACACATCAGCAGTATGTCCATTATATTTTTGATATCACTGATATGATCTTCCGCGCATTATGAATAGATTTTAATGTCATCGAGATAGGCAATTCAATTCTCTAGCCATTTAATATGTAGGTGAATAAGGATATTAAACGTGGCGACGATCATTGCAAAATCTAACTTGAGAAACGTATGTTGATTAGTATCCCAATCTTGGCACAGTTGAGAACGCAGTCTACTGTCTAAATTTATCCGATATACTAAATTCCAGCAACCGATTATGACATCAAAATTTACTGTATATTTGGATATAAAAAAGTATTGTATTTATATTCGATATTAGGGTGGGTGTATTCGTCTTTTACAGTGATTTCATTAAGTTTCCTCTAATAAATGAATATTCTATTTGTGCCGTCCAATTTGTTTACGATTATTTCTGTGGCAGACTACGCCGTATAACGGTTCTGAATCATCTTTTTATAAAAGTGTCATCGATACTTACCATTATTTTATTTTCATTAAGTATTCTTGTTGTGTATGGTTAAATATTGATAAGATTGATCTAATTTCATAATGATATTACAGCTGATGTGTTGGTGGTGGCAAGGCTGAGAACTAACTTCTGCGAATACATCATGATGTTCACTGAGAAGAAATAGAATTTGTTTTTTTGGTTTATGAGGAAGTCACACTGAGATGTATATTACTCGACAACAACTGAGTTTATCTATTTTTCAAACTTTATGAAGCTTTTCGTTTAGGTACCAGGATAGCCATGATGTGTTGCAAGAATAACGAGTAATATAATAAAATCAAATGCCAAGTTACAATTAAATCGTTCTCCTGAGACGTATATAGGTTTAGAAGTTTAAACGGTAGTTTAACCATGCTAAGTGATTTAATAAGCAGCTTTTAAGAAGTGTATAGTTTGATAGTGGTTTGTGTATGGATAGATTATACACTATGTCATTTGAGTCAATGATGCTAAGGGTTTAGTACCTATAAACGCAATCGAATTCCCATTGAAGTAAAGGGCATAGATCAGTTTATTACAATTTATTTAATTATGTTGATTCAAAGAACTCGTAAATAAAATAGTTGAAATAGTAATCCTACGTTCAGCGTCTCGATATGAGAAATACTTATAGTTTGTCCCTGTTTCATGCATTTATCGCTGATAAATATTCTGTCACATAGATCGTAGCATCTATTTAACTCAAAAATATTTTGCAATCCTTTAAAATATTTGTATTTAAGGAATGACTCTTGTAGATAAGGTTCAGATTTCCTCGTTTCACGATCTTACGTAACCGATCTTCGAAGGTTTTTTTTTATAACCGCTGTTGATTTTATTTCCAAGAATACATTCTTCAGGAGCTGCGTTTTCGTTTGTGGAATGATATATTACATTAATTACTGAGATGTATGACCGAAGAGAGATGAGTTGATAAGCCGCAACGATAATTATAGTTTTCAACATATATTCCTCCATCAAGTGATAGTCGCATATCCTGATGAATGCTGCTTTGTATTCCATGATCGTCTATCTTTTGATAGTATCTGATTATCTCTCTCATAAACATATCATGATCCATTCACAGTAACAGAAACTCCTCTTCTATGCCATGGTATGATATATAATTTTTTTTGTTTGAAAGACTAAAAATTTAGAGCATGGTGATAAGACATTTTTATCATTCCAGAGCTTGTGGAATGTTTGAAACTTCATAGTCTTTGAATGTCTTAATAGAGTTTTTCTCTGAATTGGACTAAAATGATTTAGTATTGGTGGTATTATAAATTGATTGGTTACTGCCACGAGATCGAAATTAGACTGCCACCTTTCGATATCTGTATTTTTGCAGAGGAATTTTGGGTTAATTTCCATTTTCACTCCTGAAATTAGATGTATCGAAAAACTTATATAATAATTATGGAGTTATTCAATATTAATTATTATTAATCAAGGGTTGATTATAAAAAACAAGGAATCTCACTAGCAAAAGAGCAATATATTTTAAAGAACTAAATATCAAATATGCTTCTTTCTTACAAAATAATCATCTGGACAAAAATTTCTATATATATATATATAT
>JWZT01000542.1:62150-75898 GCA_000827895.1 Thelohanellus kitauei
CTATATATATATATATATTGCAATTTTTCACAATTAGTTTTTTATAAACCAATAATTTCTTTATCTGCTTGATTAATATATGGAGTATAATCTGTCAGATAAATTTGAAAAAATATTAATTAAATGGGTTTAAATATAACAAACCCTGTTGAATTTTCTGCTTATCTATTTTTAAACACTCACTTTTGTATACTAAAAATCTATTCTCATTGAAAATTGACAATGATTAATAAGTCAAAAACATTTCTGAATTTTCGTTTTCATACAACTTGTCGTGCGCAGAATAAGTGATGTAATATATATCAAACGCTGGCTATAGTATTAAAGAAAAGATCGACATTGTTTTGTATCTTGATTAGAAGTCATGAAATATTTCAAATAATTTATTATTTATTTGAAAGTCTATTCTTAACAGATATATATATGTATATATATACTTTACCGATGATATTACCAATGAGCAGTTACAAATGTAAGAGAGTTGGCCAATACTGATCAATACAAATAAATGTATATTGAGTAATATGTCAACATTTATGTTCCGCGAGCTTATCTCGCATTTCTGCATGTACATGAAATTTTTATACATATATCTTTTTTATGTGTTAAATATTCTCATAATAGTTTATGGTTGATCAATGTTCTTATTGAATATTCGCTTGGTATTTCATATATTTCGTACATAAATATTAATCCGGGTTAAGAAATTTCGAATAAATATTTTATGTGCAATCTACAACGTTGTTTAAACCAGACATTCAAAAAACATACAGTTTTTATTTTGATGAATATGGATGGACATATGAATGTGATTTAATATATTCGGTCGGTTTTATATTTTATCTATAAATGACAATCAAAGATACGTTGGTATCAATAAAAAGTTCTTTTTATATTTTATCCTTATTTTTTCAATACAAAAAGGTCATATAACGGGTAGTTCATTATTTAAATTTATCTTCATATTATATAAATAAATCTATTTACTGACCAATATTTAAATTGAATATCCTGTAATAATTTTTATATAGTTTTGAGACTGGGTTTCATGAAAAAACTCATGCGAATGGAGAACAATTAATATTATATAACAAGCTAATAATTATCGAATCCCTGACCATTCATATTAAGACGTTTTATACTAGGTCAATTTATCACACTTTGGGCAACCATAGGTTTTTTGAATAATTGTTGGAAAAATATGTTTAACTAGCGTATATATTTTTATGGCGCCAAAGTTTTGTACATATTAAAAATATTTGTGCCGTTACTATATTCATCAAATACAAATCCACTATATATATTTTTCCAATAAAATCTGCCAACTCGGACGCCCGCCAACGACCACACAACGTAGGCTTCGAGACGGCTATAAATATTGTATTATAAGTAGACTTTGTGGGGAACGGGGAATATTCAGATGTTTCATATGAATTACAACGAATGCTTACGAAGGTAGCTGTTTACATAAAAATTGACAAAAACAATATCTATGTTAATACTCTTGAATGTGTGTCCTTGTTCTGTTTGTATATAAATTTATCTCCTTTTTTTACGGTATCCGGTCGATGCATCACAAATATATTCAACCACAATTTCAAGCATTTTCTATTAATTTAAAAAAAAGAAGTCAAAAGTCTGCAAATATGATTCGTTATATAGTCTCTATACACCTCTTACATTTATAATATACTTAGACGAAATATGAAAAAAAAAACTTTTTTCTATGAAATTCTGCCAAGTAGATCGTAGTTACAGATCTTACAACATGATTTGATCCAACAGAATGTCCAAATTTTTACCTGAATTTTACAGCAGAAAAATAAATGTTGTCCAAAATGTTTTATGCCAAAGTTTATTCAAATTAAGATTCTACTCAAAAATAGATACACGCACCTTCGAGCTATTAGATATATCTTTGTGGTGAACATACATTGTTTGCTTTTGCAGAAGAGTAAAAACTCAATTCATTCTACTCCCAAGACAAAGTTCATTAAGTTCAATAATATCAATCATTATGTACAGTATTGGCGATATTTCATTCGGATTTCTTTATGCTTAAGATCTCAGTGGCTTAAGTACGTATTCATCACCTTACGAAAACACGCGACGGGAACTTATACAGTAATTCAATTGTTTACAAAAATTTAAAAAACTTTGGAAAAAAAGTGGCATATGATACGAGAATTTGCATAAAATGAGGATTTTTTAGATGATGTGAGGGTTTTATTCAAATTTTACTAACATATTAGAGAAAAGATTCAAGTTTTTCACACACAATACAAAGCCTAATGATAGTTCTATGCTTATCTCTCTAGGGTAAAAAACTTTTCTACCGATATTTAAGATAGACAACTTTTTGCAATTTGGTTGGAACTATATTGATTTTACACAAATATTGTTGAGATTCATTAAGCTCACTATGCACTTTATGATTTTTGTAAATTTGTCTCTATACATTATCTGAACTAAAAATTTGGTAAATTATTGTTTCGAACGATGACAAATATTATCTTACTACACAAAGACAATGTTACAATTATCATTCAGTTAAAAACACAATAATGGATCGACAATACAAAGAATTATCTTAACTTATGATTTATTCAATTTAGATTTTAGAATGCTCCTATAAAATTTATCAGTGTATTTACATTCTCACAAGGCTATAATTGTTCTATTTAGTATTAATATAATATTTCTTGAAAATTTTAAACGTTATCATCTGAAAAAAAACTAAAATAGAGAGTCTAATAATATATAATTTTTTAGATGTGTAAAATAAAAATGATATTTCGTAGATATCCAAATATACTCTTCCTTCTGTACGTGTTACTTATTTAAGAGAGTGATTGATTATTATATTTATATCTATTGCGGGTGAATATAAAAACATTCTACTCAGTCATTTGATTATTAACACTTCGTCAAAGTTTTTGCTAGATCTTAAGAATTCTGTTAATTTTAATTTCTCTGATTTATGATAGTCTAACAATCTGGCGAATTGAATATGAAACGTCTAGACCGAATTGTAATTTATACTATTATTTTTTATATTGCTCTTGTTAAAGATCTAAAAACGAGCTCGAGAATAAGGATTCTCGTCAATTTTTTAACATTACAATTATGAAAATATAGTAAAATAAATAAAAAATCCACGAAAAAATTAAAAAATCACAATCATAATAAAGAAATCAATATGATGTAAGTGTTCAAAAGACAAGTATACATCAGGGATTGGGATTAAATATATCTCAATAATAAATTTAACCTTATCATAATTATAACGTCTTCTATATATCTCCTCAATGTCAGTAGATTTTGCTAAATTTTATTTTTGACACATATGAAAAGATGATTGTAGCATCCTTTAATATGATTAGAGAGATAACGCGTCTGAGTGCATTTTGCATACTTGTTAAAAAAATCTATCGTAGTAGTAGGTAATGAAACGACAGCCCATAGGATGATATTAAAGGTGTAAAATGAGGTGAATAGTGAATCAGATTTCAATTTCTAATCTATAGATTGTCAAATTCACGGTTTTTTTTATTTTACAATGCACCGTTTAGTGTCGAAAATACAACACGATTACAATTTTAAAAAATCCATAATATAACCATCATAAACCTAAACCTAAGAGTTCCAAGTTATTATTAGTTTTGAATATTAATGTTATTTGCTAATGCGATTACTATCGTACAGTAAAAACTGTTCATCCGATGACTATGCATATATTCATAAGTTACAAACAATCCTATAAATGCAACAAGGGCTAATTAAAATTATTTAATGTATCCTATCTATACTTTCGTAAAGACGATTAAATGAAGGAAACCTGAAATTGCCCAATAAAATATATTGACACCAATTAATTAGATACATGCCTCCATCAAGTAAATAATTAATAAGATATAGCATTTATTTTATCTGGTTATATACTAAATGGGCATCAACATATTTAGGATATGTAGCATCATTATATTTTATAGTTTGCGAAATGATTTCTCATGGTTTTAAGTATATCTACGAACAGAATATGAGCATTTATATTTTAAAAAATTCCAATAAGTAAACACTGACAGTGCATTTTGTATTTGAGTATGTATCTATCGCATACTAATTGATAGTTTTGTTTAGAGCTATCTATAAATTATACTTGTCGTAAACTCATGTTTATATAAAACGAATTATATATCTATGAAAAATAATTTATCATGAGATATTAAAATATGATAAAATACAAAGAAGACATCATTTTATATCATGTCAAATTAAATATTGATTTCGTATATTATATCCGAGTTAATAATTTCAAAAATTACAATAAATTTTTTTATTCTACAATTATATGTGTAACAGATTAAATATAGACACGCGCAGCTTTTGCATAGTTTACGTATCTTACAAATGGCGAAGAGGGATTCCAAAGCTAAATTCCTCAACGACGTGCGACCCACATTCCAGTTTGACAGCTTCAACGACAAACAAGAGTCCTGGAACATTTACATTCAAAGATTCGAGCATACAGTGAAGATGCAAGGTTTGGTCCTAACGGGGGAGGAACTGGACGAATTAAAGAAGGATCTTCTGTTGAATAATCTGGGGTGCACGCATTTAAAGACAATCGTGGACCACGTTGGGGCTATTGGCTCCAAAACCACAACATACAGCAAGATCGTGTCTTATATGGCAACACGCCATCAGGAAAAAATCAACGTGTTCTACGAACGTTTTAACTTTGGAAACAGGTCGAGACGAGGCAACGAAACAATTATGGAATTCTTAGGCGCCCTTAAAGAATTTGTCAGTGAACTGCGATTTCGGAGATCAAGTTGAAGAACGAATAAGAGACCAGTTCGTCCTGAAGCTTAACTACGAGTCTATACAGCATGACCTTATGATGCTTTTTACCCCGGAACCAATCGACTTCGGACGAAGTGCTTGAAGAGGCATTAGTGCATTCTACTTCAGTGAAGGCCGTCCAGAACATAAAAATCAAAACGGAACAAGTCGGGGGAGATTTCGAGTTCGTAATGAATGTTGGCCCAAGAGAACAGGTGGAAAAAGACAATAAACATAAGCACATACTTTTAGACGCAGAAAAACAATGCATGAGATGCGGTAGACCAAAACACCCTCGAGGTATCGAATGTCGCGCAACAAATGTTCAATGCTTTCTTTGCAATAATTTTGGACATTTTGCCTCAGTATGCCTGAAACACGGGAGAGCGTACATTAAAAAGAAAACAAATAGCATCAATTTAGTCATTGACGATAGTGTTGAGTCTGTTTATTCTGTGTTTTCTGTTAACAAAATACATAAATCTGTGGCGCCCCTCGGCAGCTATAACATTGATGTTAAGATAAATAATATTCCAGTAAAAATGCTCATTGATACGGGAGCTACAGTCTCTTGTGCCGATACGACATTCTGGAAGAGGTTGGGATCCCCTAAATTATCATTTACACCAGCACTCAGAGGATACGCAAATAACGAAATCAAAACAGTGGGAATGACGAAAGTCAATGTGGAACTGAATGGCAAATGTCACGAACTACCGCTAGTAATAACAGAACGCAGCGAGATATTTATCATGGGCCTGAATTGGATGCATACACTTAACATCAAACTGTTTGTTAATTCGCTTACTTCCAATGCAAATAACGATACTACCAGAAGACTACAGGACATGCTAGGAAAATACGAAGGCATTTTCAAAGACAACAATGCGGGTATCATGAACCATTGGGCATCAATTCCCATTTGCGAAGGAGCAAAACCAAGTATAGTTAAACCAAGACGAGTACCGTTCGCTATGAAAGAATTAGTTGAACAAGAATTAAAACAATTGGTGGAAAGAAAAATATTAGAACCTGTAGACCCAGCGAAGGAATCGCTGAAGTGGTCTTGCGCCACAGTTAACGTTACCAAACCTGACGGATCCATTCGTATTTGTGGGGATTTTCGATGTTCTATTAATAAATATGCCATTGTTCCTCCATACCCACTCCCCACATTCGACGAAATTCTGGACAAAATTAAGGATGGAAAAAAGTATTCAATCCTTGACTTGAAAGACGCCTACTTGCAACTACCATTGGACAAAAAATCACAAGATATGGCTTGCATTGCAACGCACATTGGATTCTTTAAATATCTACGCCTTCCCTTCGGGGTATCATCCGCACCTGCAATTTTCCAGGCAACTATCGACAAGATTCTTTATGTGATACCTCACGTAGCGTGTTACCTTGACGATATTATCATCACAGGAAATGATGATCATGAACACCTATCCAATTTACGGACATTTTTCGAGAGATTGCGGCAGTGCAATATCACCACGAAAAATGAAAATTCTTACTCGATGAAGCCTTGTTCTTGGGACATCGCATCAACAAACACGGAGTCTACACAATCGAAACTGATGTCGAAGCGATCAAAAATATGCCTACCCCAAAAAACATCAAGGAGATTTAAGCCTTCTTAGGAGCCATTTCATATTATAGTAAGTTTATTCCACGGCTTCATTCTCGATGTCGTGAGTTTTACGACCTCACAAAGAAGAACGCAAGCTGGATTTGGAACACCAACCATCAAAGCTTATTCAGCGAATTGAAAGATGCACTCTCTGAGCAAATGCGCCTTTCATATTACGATCCAAATAAAGAGATATTTATTTCTACCGATGCGTCAAATTATGGTATTGGGGCGACGATGTTCCAAATTTCTGATTCGAAGGAAGAGCAACAGATCTTATGTATATCTAGGACTCTGAATGAAGCCGAAATTCGATATTCAGCGATCGAAATAGAGGCGTTGGCGATGGTTTGTGCGGTAAAAAAGTTACACCAATATTTGTATGGACGTCATTTCACATTCATTACCGATCATCAACCTCTTACAAAGTTATTAAGTGNTATTTCTAAGGTTTATTATTAGAGGAGATATACCAGTACTATGTTATAATAATATCATAATGATCAAAGAACCAAAAGGTACAGACAGCGGACCTAATCGAAAATTTCTTTCCGAAAATAGTGTGTTTGAACAAACATTAGGAACCACAGTAAATCATCAATTTATTAACAAATATAATATTTTTGAAAATTCATGGACCAGTGGAAAGCTTGTCCATTTTACACAACGAAATGAAATAATCTTTTTTTTTATTATATAAGTTAAAATTCTGTATTTCTGAGTTCAGTTTGCATATGACCACCTTTTGATTCAAAAATGTATTTTACATTTTTAATGTTTTCTTTAATACATTTTTAGTAAACAAAAATAATTATATCATGACAATATTTTGACATCATGACATTTTTCTGTAGAATCATCCGTTTTGAACGTTCTCGTATTAGACATTTTGATCATAAATAGGTACGGCTCATGTGTGGTTCAACTAAACGTTAACTTAACTCTAATAAGGGAAATATTTTCGTGGCTTGCTTTTAATATCTACAAGTGACGTAACATACCCAATAATTGTTGATAATATCAAATCATGAACGAAAATGTGATGATAATGTTCAGCATTGCAGGTTACATATTTTCTTTAACTTCATGTTGACATTTTCATATTAAAATATACATATCTAAATTAAACATATTAGAGATACTTCAAAATATATATTTAAATTATTTTTGTGATTACCTATATGTTCACTATTATGAAATTGAAATTTAATTTGATAAATCTGCTCACAGATAAAATGGATTTATTTAATGTTTAAAATGATACCAGGATAACTTTGATAGAGTTTTTAAGAAGGAGTATAGATTTTCTGTTATATAGCCTATTTGCTTGATAAAATATTAATAATAATGTGGGGCAGAAAACTTCACAAATTCGAAAATATTTTTGAGTTTCATTTGCTAAATTACATACTGGTTAATACACAGAATATTTTATTTTTGTGAAATATGAACGCAAACGAGTTAAAAGAATACTCTTACTTATATCTCTTTAATGATATTAAACTTCAGTGTATCCTTTTGTCAAATATATAAGCCAGGGGTATATTTATGGCGAAACTGGTGGATCTAATGAATTATTTACGTTAGACTGTTATCTCAATTTCACTAATTTTAATTATTATTTGAAAATTAAAGCCAAAAAAAACTTGGGTCAATTTTTAAAAATTAACTCTAGAAATTTTACAATTCTGGAAATATATATATAAAGTGTAACCATTTTTTTTTAAAACAGTTTACTATGCAACCGGTACAATTATTTATTATATTTAATATTAGACTCAAATAATTACATTTAAAATGTAAACCAAATTTGGCACATGATTTAATAAAATTTCTTCAATTTTCTGATTAAATTATATGGAAACAATATATCACACAAGAATATCTTGCAATGATAGATGCAGATCTTCACTCTCTCTCTTTATAACTGTTTTCATAAAAGATATAGAACGAGTAGAATTTAATTACATTCATTTGTCAGTCCTATAATTAAGGCAAAATATTTTGAAATTGAGGCTGTGCGGTAGAGGTTATAGGATCGGTTACTACGATCGACTTGGCATAATTTCAGAGAACAACAGTATTTTGTTGATATTTCGTTTAAGTCATTAATAAATGTAAGAATATTATACAATATTTCTAATTAATCATCTTTGCAAACGTTTGCTTTGTTTTAACAATTAACAGAAAATGCATGTTAATGTTTTTAATGTAATTAATGTGTGATGAATCGACCAGATACCGTTAAAATATGAGATAAAATTATATGTATACAGAAGTGTATACGCATTCAACAATATTTAAGATGGATAATGCTGTTGTCAATTTTTATATGAACAGCTACATTTGTAAACATTCGTTGAAAATAGGGTTAAACATCTTAATATTTCCCGCTCACAAATCATAGGATTATAAAATTATATTCTGTTTGGGCAATCTCAGTTGTGTGGTCCGTTGAGGGGTCCGAGTGGACAGATTTTGTTAGAAAATTAATATAGTTGATTTTAGGTTGATGTAAATAGTAATGAGTGTAGTATTTGTGATAGGTTAGAATTTGGCGTCATAAAATTGGATACTGGCGTTTAGATGAATTTTGCCCATAATTGTTGAGAAAACCTATGGCAACCAAAGTTTGACAAATAGTCATTGTATGAATGGTCCGTATACCTAAAAATATATCTTATTTTATCTTCGGCTTCTAAACATATATTACATCATGTAAAGCGGATATTCATAATAATTACAATTTGGATATTCATGAACGTACAACAAATAAAAACTATCTCTCCTAGTAGTCTTAAGATATGGGGTCGACCAAGACAAGATGAAAGAACCTTTGTTTTTTTGAAAAATCAGTCAGTTTAAAAGCGTAATTTGAATTATTTATGGTGATTTTATAACTGATGCAACACGAGAATATTAAGAATCACTATTAAATTTTATGAATGCAAAATTAAAAAATCATGATGTACACGGAAAGATAATTTAATGGCCGAACAACAAAATCTAAAAGAAATATGATGAAATTGATTGAAAAAAATAATGTTTCTAAAATATAAATACAATTAACAAATTCAAAGAAGCGTTCACTGTCTAAAATAATATATGTATTTGTGATATGATACCATCAATCACAATGAGAAAATGTGTGCATATACAAATATTTGAATTCGTTTGTTTCAGAAATCTGAATATATTCAAGAAATCAATATATAAATAATCCTAATTCTTAAAAATGTTATATAAAGTATTTAAATATATGCAATGTTTGAGAATAAATTGATGATTTAAATTGCTCATTGTTTTTTATCAAATTATTAGATTTTACAATATTCATTTAATATTTTCTCCACAAACGCGAATATTTTATATATTTCGCAGGTTTACATTATAAATTTACCGGATTAAAATGTTTCCATTTTCGTAAAAAAAATAAAAAATATAAACAGATCAATAGAATGATCTCACATATGAGTGGGATTCTATGAGAGTTAATTGAGTTAAGAAATCTTCTCAACACCAATATTAATATAAATACTTTAATTAAATACATAAAATTGGTTTAGTCAACTGAGTCATCAAAATAATTATTGCCTATGATCAATATTAATTGGGTTTCCAAATCATAAATGCATTATTTGATGTCAGATGCATATTTGAACATTGCAATTGTAATCCTGTTACCATCGTATAAAGAGAGATTACAGTTAATTAAAGAAATTTGTGCTTTAAAAATATTATGATGAAACCGTATAGATATACATTCAAAATACATCATCAATATCATTTAATTTATTATATAAAATGAATACGGTTATATTCGGTGTATAGAGTGCCCCGTTATATATTCCACATCTCCTAAATGTACATGATAAATTGCATTTAAATTATATAAAAGCAACCAAGTTCAATATTTGGATAAAACCTTAGGGTACTAATCCAGAATGCATTTTATCATGTAAAAATTCATTTATTAGCCGCAGGGTTCCTCTTTTTGACAATATTTGCGATAAATGCCGCGGCTTATACCATGGTAGTATATTATTTATTTTATAAATTATATGATAGCATATTGATAATACATATAATTCACCTGCCTAAGACATAGATTATATCGTGTGAAAGGCATACCAATCTATTCTTAAATTTAATTTTAATATATACCTGTAAAATACTACTCTGTAATTTACAATATTACTCATAATTTAATTATTACTATTTCACTTTTTGGGCCTTAAGACCTCAAAACAGAACAAACATTTTAAAGATTTATTAATTGAGCTATTTTTGCTAATTTTGTATTATATACTATTTTTTAGCAAAACTACCCCTTTGTGAATAAAACTATAACAAGTCAAACATCTAACGATCTATAGATACCACGTACTTTTAATCTCAATCATTAGCATTTAACAGCAGATCATCAGACTCCTAGTCTGACTAATTTATATTTCAATTTTGTTTAGAAAAAAATAGCGAAAAATTTTAATGCTTGATAAAATTAAACAAGCTATTTTGAATCAGCATTTTGTTCTCAAACATTGAATATATTTAGTTGCTTAAGGAATATGTTTTTTTAAGAATTAGAAATATTTAAATGCTCAATTCTTGAAAATTTTCAGATTTCTGAACAAATAGAATTCGTATATTTTTATATACATACAATTTCTCATTGAGACTGTTAGCCCATATTAAACGATCATTACGAGATATTAATTTATAGCATCGATTGGCATGACTTGATTGTTGATCTTGAATAAATAAACAATTTGAACGAATGGATATAGGAGAGAATAATAATTTGATGTGGACATGTTAAAACCTATAATTAAATGTAAATACATTGGCATTAACATGAATTATCATATGAATTATTTACCAATTCTGAAGTTTAAAATATCTTTTAATAGGCATCTACCCTTGGAATGTGATCTCAATTAGGTATATTCTTACAAAATATATGATTGAGAGGCAGGGATGAGTATAATGATCCATTGCAGTGTTTGATATTCAGAAACATACATTCGATTAGTCCTAGAAAGACACTCATCCTTAGGATGTTGATATGATTCATGCTGAATGTAAATGTTTGATGGTGTTTTGGGATATATCAAATATCGTACACAGTTTTAATGACCCAAAAAATTAATTTTTGCATTTTTAACGACTTGGTATATCAGATATTTAATCATGAATTATGAGATTTGTATGAATACAGATCCATTATTTTGACTTCAAATGATTAAATAGATCATTCAGCTCGCAGTCGAAATTACATATATTCTTTATCTATAATATTTCATGTATTTTTTCTCGAAATGATTGGAGAATCGAATTATCATATCAATTACTGCAAAAGTGACATTAATCTTATCCATCACTGCAGTGTACCACTCGTCACACATTCTTGAAATTCAAACACGTTAATAATAAATACGAATTAGAGGTACGAACCTTCAAAAGATGAACTACCATCTAATATTAATGTATCAACTACCTTTTATCTTTTACCTCAACATAGATATCGTCCAAATTTCATAAACATTTTGTTAAAGTTTTAGCAACTTGTTGGTTTGCCAACCTCAGCCGATCCAGTTAGAGCACATTCGATTGAATGCCTTTAATAGATACTTCAAATTAGAATCTACAGATTAAGCAATTTTAAAATGTTTTCCTGTTATATTAGAATGACACAGAAAATTCAATAGTTAATACATTGGAAATAATTTATATAAAAATATCGTTACAATCAATAGTCGATTTTACAAATTATATGTTCATTAATCTAAAAACATAAATTTGGCAAATATTAATAAAAAATAATAACCGAAGTCTTTTAATAACCTATCTTTTTTGAACATCCTCTGATTTTATTTTGCGATATTCTCGTTTTGATAAAATAAAAAAAATAATTATATTGATAAATAAGATAAAATGAGCTACTTGTTGATTGGAATATTGGAAACGATTTTTAATAAAAAGTGTTTGGTTTGTTTACAAAATAATAACCTTCCCTTAATCACAGTTAAGATATATATTTTTATGAAATATTTAATTCTCATTTTAATATTAAATCCGTAGATTTCGAACAGTTTGATTCCATCTATAAACGTTTTAAATGTAGAACAACATGAAAAAAGTTTAATCTTTAATTACATTGCTTTTATAAACACATTGTATTATTACAACCGATTTTTTTCTGAATATGAAAAAGATGAATTATAAATATTTAACAATAATTCATTTTAATTGTGAATATCAAAATTATTGTATCTGTTTTCAACTCTTCATAAATGATAAAAATCTTTCACAAAAAACTACAACTGATGGTTTACATTTGAAATAATTACAATTAATAACACATTGTCATATTTAACCATCTAATTTGTATAAACATGCGATGACGATAATTTATGAGTTTTCCTCCTTCTATCAATGAATTTATGCATCAAAAATAAATTTTTTATACAATATAAAACAGATATTGATGCAAAATGAACAGGAATAATTAAATGGTTATAATTTCATTATAAACTATTGCAATACCATTTAATAATTATGAAACCATGAAAGGTGTATATTAACTTTCAAAATGAATGATAGTATTTTTTTATGTTTTTGGGGAACCAATTACAAATGGAATATATTAACTCGTATGTGATAAAGTATATTAAAATATCAGTGACTTTATATACCACCAGCATAATATTTAAAATTTATAATAAACTGATAATCATGAGAATATTACTACGCCAACCTACAGATGATTACCCGTGACTTAAAAATATCAATTCACTTACACCTGGAACATATTGGTGCAGATATATTAATCTATACTATTTATTATTAATACATTTGGATATTTACTTATTTATAAATCGGATTTTTTTAATAATATTGAATGATGTAAAAATTAATTTGAATATTTCGAGACAAATGTATGTATTTATAAAAATTAAAGTTTTAAATTTTAACGTTTTTAACTAAAACCCAAAATTTTGAAATCGGATGAGAACTATATGAAATATAAATATAAATTGATTTTATTGTGACTAAAAACATTGAGTATGGATGGAATAATATAGATGAGAATTCTTTAAACTGTGGGAAATATAAGGATCAAAAGCAAGAAATATAATCATTGAATATGAAAAAGTATTTAAATTATAAAATTATTAACCAAGGGATTTAACATGCTACAAAATTCGAATAATAAATAAAACAGTCGCGTATATCTGAAAAATCTGGACAGTCTAATATGTGA